>NW_004624809.1:8628873-8641372 GCF_000247695.1 Heterocephalus glaber
ACCTTGTGTTCTTACCAACAGTACAGAAAGGTTTCCTTTTCCCTGCAGCCTCACCAGGACTAGTTATTATTTGATTTCCTGGCCTTTTTTCTGGAGTAAGATGGAATCTCAGTGGTGTTTCAATTTGTGTTTCCTAATGGCCAGTGATGTTGAACATGTTTTTCAGGTATTTATTGGTCATTTGTACTTCTGAGAAGTGCCTGTTCTTTGCTCATTTTTTTAATTCAGTCTTGTATTTTGGGAGAGTTTGAAGTTTTAGTTCTGTGTATATCCTACATGCTAGTCTTCCATCTAAGGAATAGCTGTAAAGCTTTGTTCTCATCCCATAGGTGTCTCATCACTATATTGGTTGTTGCTTTTGCTGTTCAGAAATTTTTAAATCTGATATTGATTTTGTTGATTCTTGGTGTTACTTCTTGTTCCACTGAGTTCTGTTCAGGAAGTCTTTGCCTACACCTTCAATAGTTTTACCTATTTTATTGTCCAGCAAATCATTTCTCTTTTAACATTTATTTTTGATCCATTTTGATTTTAGCTTAGTACATGGTGAGATATATGGGCTTAGACTCAGTCTTCTGCATGTGGATAACCAGTTTACCTGGCACTATTTGTTAAAGAGGCTATCTTTCCTCCAGCATGTTTTCAGTCCATTTGCAAAAGATACAGTAACTGAATGTGCCTGAGTTTTTTTTCTGCTTCATCTATTCTGTTTCATCAATCTGCCTGTCTGTTTTTGTGCCAGTATCATGTTTTGTTTTGTTTTTTATCACTGTAGCTTTGTACTGTAACTTTAGAGCTGAGATTATAATGCCTCCTTCTTTGCTCTTGATACCCAGGATAGCTTTGGCTATTCTGGGTTTCTTCTTGTTCCATATGAACTTAAGATTATTTTCACTGGATCTGTGAGGAATGCTGTTGTTATTTGTGTTGAATCTATATATCAGTTTTGGAAATAGGGCCAATTTGAAAATATTGGCACTGCCTATTGAAGAACAAGGGATATCTTCCCATTTTCTGATATCCTCTTTGATCTGTTTTTTTCAGAGTACTGTAGTTTTCATTGCAGAGGTCTTTCACTTCCTGATTTAGGTTAATTCATAAGTATTTAACTTTTCTTGATGCTTTTGTGAATGGTATTGTTTTGTTAATTTCTTTCTCAGTGAGTTCATAATTGATGTACAGGAATGCTATTGATTTTCATGTGTTGATTTTGTATCCTGCTACATTTCTGAATTTGCTCTTAATTCCAGTAGTCTTTTGGTGGAATGTTTTGGGTCTTTTACATAGATGATCATGTCATCTGCAAATAATGATAATTTGACTTCTTCCTTTCCTATATGTAGTCTTTTAATTTCTTTCTCTTGCCCGATTGTTCTAGCTAGTATTTCAAGGACTATGTTGAACAGGATTGAAAGTAGTGGACATCCTTGTCTTGTCCCTGACTTTGAAGGGAAAGCTTTCAGTTTTCCAAATTTAGTATGATGGTGGCAGTAGATTTGTCATAAGTGACTTTTGATTGAAATGAAGTCTTTCTGTGCCTATTTTCTTAGGGTTTTTATCATGAATAGATGTTGGCTTTTGTCTAAGTCTTTTCTGCATCAATTCAGGTGATTATGTGAATTTTGTCCTTGCTTGTACTTATGTGGTGTATAACATTTATTGATCTTCATATGATGAACCATCTTTGCATTCTTGGTATGAAGCTTACTTGGTGATGATATATGATCTTCTTGATGATGTGTTGCATCCGGTCTGCCAGGATCTTGTTGAAGAATTTTGCATCTACAGTCATTAAAGTGATTGGCCTACAGTTCTCTTTTTGATTAGATCCTTGTCTGGTTTTGAAATCAGAGTAATGCTAGGCTCCAAGAATGACTTTGGGAGTACTCTTTCCTTTTCTATTTTATTAAGGAATATGCATGGTATAATTTTGATACTTCTACATTTACTTAAACTTGCTTCATTAGCTACTATGTGGTCTATTTTGGAAAATTCCGTGTGCTGCTGTAAAGAATGAGTAATCTATTCTTGTTGAGTCAAACACTAGGTAGATATCTGTTAAGTCCATTTGTTCAAAGGTTTGGTTCAACTCAGATATTTCTTTGTTGATTTTTTTGTCTAGTTGATCTGCCTTTTTGTGATAATGAGGTTTTGAGGTCCCCCACTATAATTGTATGGATGTCTACCTGATCTTTTATGTCCTGTAGTATTTGTTTTATGAAGCTGGGTATGTGGTTGTTTGGTGCTTATATGTTTATAATTGTTATCTCTTTCTGTTGAATTGTTCCCTCAACCAGTATGCAATTACCTTCTTTGCCTCTTTTGATAAGTTTTGAATTTCTTTTTGGGTTAAATGTGTTTTTTGTATACAGCATACTATTGGATTTTGTTTCTTGATCCATTCTGCCAATCTGTGTCTTTTGATTGGGGAATTGAGACAATTCACATTGACAGTTGTCACTGAAAGTTATTGACGTATGCCTGTAATTGTTTTATTTTCCTGATGCTAAGCCAATATTTTTCTACTTAACTGCTCACCCTACCTGATATATTCACCCTATAGGACCTTTTTCCATTGTTAGCTTCAATGTCTCTTTCTAAGATATTATTAAGAATTTTTTGGAGTGCTGGTTTGGTCTTCATGGATTTCTTAAGGTTCTTTTTATCACAGTATTATCTTATTTCTCCATCAATTTGCAGGACTTATCCATCCAGATTGGAATTTGTTTTCTTTTAGAGCTTGAAACACTTCACTCCATGCTTTCTTGGCCTCTTAAAATTTGTGCTGAAAAGTGTGCTGCAAATCTAATGGGTTTTCTTTATATGTGATTAATTGCTTTTCTCTTTTAAAATTCTATTCCTGTGCTGGATTTCTAGGATTTGGCTTTGATGTGTTGTGGAGAGGTTTGTTTTTTTCTGGTCATAACTATTTGGGGCTCTCTATGTCTCACTCATCTGTATGTTAAATTCTTTTCCCATATTTGGAAATTTTTTTCTATTATTTCAGTAAATGGGATTTTTATGAATCTGTGCTGTCTTCTGGGTTTTTGCAAATTCTAGTTAATCTTAGTCTTCTTTGTGTCATCTAGCAGCTTTTAGATCTAGTTTTCATGTTTTCTTGTTGTTTTCAAGACATCGCTTCATAATTGATTACTGACAACAACTCTGTCTTCTAGTTCTGACACTCTATCATCACATTGTTTGCTTCCACTACCCAAACTTTCAATAGAATTTTTAATCTCCCAAATTTCTGTTTTGTACCTTTTCATGGACTCTAATTCTTTTCTATGCTGGACATTCATGTTTTAGATTGCTTTGTTAGCTCAGCTAGTTTTGTATTAGTATCTTCTGTAGTCTCACTGATTGTTTTGCTTATTAGGATCATTATTTGTTTAATTGTATCATCTTTTAACTTGCCAAGCACCTTATTGACCTGCTTTTCATCTACTCTGTTATCTTTTCAAATAATTCAGCTCTGTGGCTTTTGATTTCTTCCCCCTCAATGCACAAAAATCAGCTTTGGAGGAGTTGGGAGTTTGGGGAAGTATTTTGTTTCCTTGTCTTCTCATGTTTCTATTTTTTGTTTGTTTGTTTTCTGTGCTAGGCCCGTGGATTGATTATAGTAGAAGACTATTGCTAGTATGGAGACCTCTTTATTTAGTGTCTGCTTTTCAGTGTTGCACTCTGAGCATGGATAACTACAGGCCTTTGTTTCTGTCCCAGGATCCCCTCACTTCTGCTTATTTGGAGAACAGGCTGCAATGTATTTGGTTCAGTACTGAGTTCTCTGGGAATGGGCTGCTGTATTGTTAGTGACACCAAGGCAATCCAGATAACGGCATACATAGAAAACCAATTGACAGCAGCAACTATGTCACCTGGCTATAGTAATAAAATCAGCAGCAATAGTAGCATCAAAGACAAACTGGATTTTGACATACTCTAAGAACCAAAAATGTACCACTCTTAAGCATAGAAAAGAGACCTATGATTACAGAAAGAAAACCTAAGACAATCCAGATATTGACCTACAGTAAATATCTACTGAATGGAACAACTTCATCTTTCCTAACAATAGAACAGTATTCAACAATAATAGAACATAGTTAGCTATCTAAAGATTCATAAAGTTTAATGGTTATACTAGTAAAAATAGAAGTTGTGGGTTATAAGGGCTTGAAATTCAAAAATTAAGCAGTGAATGATGAGAAGGAGATGAGAAAAGTGAAATAAAGGATCCTATCAATTAGTATTAAATAAAAGTAACAGAAAAGAACAACAACAAAAAAGAGCAAATTAAAGGAAAAAATAATAAGGAAAAATTTAATAGAAAAAACAAAAAGACAGGAAAAAAGAAACCTCCAAACACCAAAAAAACGATAAAGGAGAAAAAATGGGTCCAAAAATTCCTTTCTATTTCCAAATGAATGGTTTTCTTCCAAGATCTGTAATCTTAGGACCCAGTTTTATAGCCTATGCATTTGTGAGGTGCCTCTCTGCTCCAGAAGCCCCTGTCTATAAACCCCAGACTGCAGCACCCATCCAAGCCAAGGTGTTTCCCTGCTCACACTGGTAAATAGAAAAGCAATCAGGACACAGGTCTGGTCCCTTGCGGGTAACTGTATTTCCATCCATTGCCTGGAGAGACCATCCTCCTTCTTATGTAAGTTCCCAAGCAGGTAAATGAAGTTGTTACCTTGGCTTTATGTACAGATTCAAGTTGAGACACCTAATCCATTAGATATAAAGACTCCAGCTATTAAAGTGGGGAATCGTAAGGAAATATCACAGGGAATCATAAGAATTTATCTGCAAAACTTTAATTTGAATTTTATTTTCATTTGGCACATGAAGATTTTTCTTTCTTTCTTGAAATCTTTGTTATTTTTTGTCATGCAATTGATGTGTTCAGAAGAAAATAGGAGGCTTTGCATACATATTCAGGCTTCCATTTTCCTTGGAAATCTCTACTTCTTCCTTAGTTTGAAGTGAGGAATACCTCTGCATAATCTTGATTTTCTGGTAAGATGAATATCAGAAAAGTTCTCCTCAGCTTTCACTGTGAGTGCAAATCACTCAGGGAAGTTTGAAAGATACAAAGAGCAAAGCTTTATTCTAAAAGAATTAGTTTCTATTTATTTGAAGTGGGCCAAGATACAGGTTTCTCTTTTTCAATATCTTTAGGTGTTTCCATTATGAACTGAGGTAGAGAAATATTGTGCTAGGGGATGATAAGGCTTGGCCTCACAATTCTAACCATCCCAACAGGAATACATCACACTGAACCTAGGCCTTCAGCAGAAAGTGGGCCAAACAAACACATAAGTACTAATGCTTTTGTTCAAGAATGATTGAAGTGCAGGAAACCAGTGTCCAGGAGTTGAGTAGTGAACCACATGTTCTCTCATAAAATAAACTGCCTGCAAACCTCCATGAAGACTAAACCGGCAAGAAGCACCTGGCTTTCCCATCCTACCCCACTCACCAAGCTGGCTAGAGACAGGGCTTGTCCTGGGTCTTGGGCAGTTGCAGTTGTGCCCGTCCCCTCACTTATTCTGTACCCTCCCACCGCCCTGCTCTGGGCTGCCACAACTTGCTTCAGTGTTCTCCCTATATATCTAAGTGGTCATCCCCCTCTATTCCATTCCAAAAGGGGTGCAGTTCTACTGTCAGTGCCAGTGTCACTCCCACACTATTGCCACTTATGATGCTGCTGTTGCCTTTTCTAGGAAAGGAGGGGGCACCCTGTTGTGGCTTGGATCAGGGAGGGAGTGATCTGGGTCCACTGTTAACAACCACAACCTCCATAGCTCGCCTTACAGAAGATTCCCTGGTTTCAGCCCTGCTCCCTTATTAGCTAGCTGCCATGACAGCTGAGGCTGTCCTGGAGATCTGCACAAATCACAGGCCTGTACTTGGACCAACCACAGGTCTGCAGTTGTTTTATAAGCAGCAGCACCTCCCTACCTCCTCCCCCATGCCTTCTTCGGTTAGTCTGGGAGTACTCCCTCCTGGGTACTGACCCCTGTTATAGTACAGGTCCTGTTAAAGTCTCACTTTGGTGTTCCAATAAACCTAATTATGATTTATTTATCCAGTAGTGTGAGTTTCAAAGGTCTTATAAATCTCTTCTGCAGTCTTATCTTGAGTATTGTGGACAAAATGGTCATTTCAGAAAAAGTTATAAACACCAAGGTCTGTTAGCACTGAAGAGCTCCAGAGATCAGCAGCCAATAAAGATCAGCAGCAGAGAGCAACACCCAGTAGAGTGACCTCTGGTGTCTGGCACAAGCCGGCACCAGAAAAGCCTGGCAGTAGTGGCAGTCACTAGCAGCTGACTATGTCAGCTGTTGGCACCTGGTATTATTTAGTGTCATCCAGTGACATCAGGACTGCTAATAGAGCTGCACTTTGCCAATTCATGATTTCCATCTGAATCAAGCAAAAGAACCCTAGGCTTATTGGCAACAAAACTGTTATGACTCAGTGCTTTAGGGAATCAATCAATCCTGATCACCTAAAAAGCAGGAATGCCAGCTGCCCACCATGCTAGGAGAAGGGCTGGTAGTTCCCCATCCATGAATTCTGGTGAGGCACATCCTACTCCTACTCGGTGCACCATGCAGTGTTTGTACCCGGCCTGCATGAGAGCAGAATACAGCTAGGTTCAAACTTTGGCCACATTGCTACTAAATGTTAGCCCTGGTCACTGCAGAGGTCAGTATTTCTTTAACCATGTCACTTAAACACCCCACTGCCCCAAGGTCAGGGACCCTCTTCAGGAGCCTAGATGCAGTCCTATAAAATGGCTGTAATCCCAGAGTCACGGATAACAGGAAACACATACCAGTCACCGATCCTGCCCTGCCCCAAAATCATACTAGTCCATGATTAGACCATCAGGTCTGCTGTACGTGCTTTCTACCCATTTGCATTTGTTTGCATGCCAGTAATGTATTTTTTTACTTATTAATTTTTATTGGCTATTTCCTATAATTAGAACACAAATTTTATGCAGGCAGATATTTCAGAGTCCACAATTTAGTGTTTAAAATGGCTCCTGACACACAGGAGATGCTTGACATTTCCAAATGAGTGAATGGAGGGATGAATGTCAAGGAGCTTGAAATATGAAGTCATTGCTATGGTTTAGATCTAAAGCAACCCCCAAAAGTCTCAGGTGTTTGGAAGATAGAGGAGACACTATACTTATCAGTGGATTCCTACAATGATGGGCTCATAGCTGCCTGTGGTTAGGAGGTGGGTCACTGGGCATGTAACCTGGAAGGGTATATTTTTGTCCCTGACCCCTCTCTCTGCTTTCTGGCTGCCATGGGTTGAGAAGCTCTCTTCCACCATGCCCTTCCATCATGCCATTTCTGTCTTAGAGCCAGCCAACCATGGATTGAAACCATGAGTCAAAATAAATCTCCTCCTTTAAATTGTGGATATTGGATATATTGCCCTAGTGACAGAAAAGCTAAAATGTCATGAAAGTAGGAAAGTAGTCATGGTAGACTGATGTTTCATGTTTAGAAGCAGAGGATGTGGCCTTAGACCAGTCATTCTAACTCTTAAACATTAGATTCTTCACTTGTGGACCATATAACAGAAGTTATTTTCTCCAGATACAAAGGAGCTAATCCATGCTTTGAAACCATCCTTAAAGCAAGTTATTCATGTGGATAACTTCAAATGCTCCCACCTAAAATCCAAGCAATTTTTTTCTTTCTGACTCAGTTTGGGAATCCCAGACCAATCTATAGAAGACACAAGAAAGCTATGAGTGCAAGGGGGAAGTTTTATTTTCAAGTAAGCAGTTGAGTTACAGCAATGGTTTCCCCTTTACAAAGAATGTTATCCTTAGAATCAATAGATTAAGTTTCCCTTGAAGAATGCCTTCCTCTATAATTAATGGAAGTGAGGCAATTATGGCCACATGAAAAAGAACAAAAATAATCCTGTGGCATCTTTGGGATGGTGGCTATTTTATTCCACTCAGCTTGAGCAAGGGGCTCTTCTTTTGGGGACTTTCAAAAAGCACTTTGCAGCTATTTAATGCTTCCCTAGTTTGGGAGCCTAATTTTGGAAGAGATGAATAGTGGCCTTTCTGGCTTGGGATTTAATAAAGCTTGGGGGCATGAGGTTGAAGGGGTGGCTATGGATCAGAATGGCTCCACAGGCTCTCCCATAACATCACAAATTCCTAGGTTTGGAAGGGCAGCAAAAGGCAAACCTGTGAACAGATGTGCCAAGGGTCCAGCCCTAATGAGAGGAACTGTTTCTGAGCACCTCCCCCACAACCACCTCCAGTTCATTTGCATTTTATAAAGTATCCTTAGCAAGGACTTCCTGGTGCTGAACCAACATCTGCTGCCTCCTTGGAACTAGTGGCCATGGGCTCAGATCTCCTGGGAGTGTACAAAATAACTCTTATTCATTATGACTTGGCATCCTTTTATGACTCCCTTGTGCTCTTCCTCCCACATCCATCCCTCTACTGAAAACTGTAGAATGCTTGCCAAATACTCAGAAGAAAGGGCAAGGAACCACGCTCTGCCTGGTAAAGCTATGCCCAGCCCACAGCTCCTTGGTTACTCTTCATTCACATAGATCATTCTTCCTCATGTGTTCTCCAGGCTTCACCTTATTCTTGGCACAAGGGAAAAATAACTGTTTAAGAGATCAGAGAGGTTAAAAGTTAGGTATCTCTCCTCTTCTACACTAAAACTAACTTATTAGCGATGCCAACACAATGAATAGGCTCCTCTAAGACTTTAGATCCTAGGTGCATTCAAAATTTCCCTTCATGCTGTGAAAAATAAGCAAAAAGGCAAGTCTTAGTTTTCCATGAGACACCTAGCTTTGCTGTCCCTGATGAGAGAGAGAAAGTACGTGACAGGCATTGCTTATTTGCCTGCTCAGCCAAGGATGGGGGCAGGGAGTGCTGCTAACCTAAAGATAGCCTTCATTTTATTTGTTTTTCCTAAGGAACATCTGCTTGTACAATCATTAGAAACTGGCATTCATTAGCACAGGAAGTAGTGTCTGAGGGTTGTGGCACTGGGAGTGTTTAAGAACAAAATAAAACAGACACTTGTGGGAATGATTTGAGAGCACTTTTCACATGGTGTGAGGTTCAACCTGGGAGAAAGGGTAGCACTCAGAAGAGGTAGTGGCTGAGGATTTAGTTTTGTGTGGCGCTAGAGATCGCTGTCCCCAGAGCTGTGGGCACAGAGCAGACACTGATGGACACCGACCTGTGTGTGCACCATGTGAAACGAGTGCTTCATTGCAGCAGCATCCCAGAAAATGCTTGCTGCATACGTGAATGAATCTCTCAGGCATGCAGTGAAAAGAACGTGGCACCTTCTGTGCACCCTTTCTGCATTCCAAAGTGCCTTTACATGTCCGGTATTGTGGCACTTTCCTTCTAAATGCTTACAGAAATACAGCATAGACAGGGCAGCCAGCTCCCCCTTTCCTGGATAAGGTCATTGTCCCCAGGTTAGTGACAGACTTGGAACTAAAATGCAAGTTTCCTAATTCTTGATAGAATTCTAGAACCCACAACTATCTAGCCAGTGACTGTAAGGAAAATTTCTCAGATTTTTAGCTCTTTGATATTTCTAATATCAGAATAGAATGTCTGCATATCCTGAATGCCGTGTCTTCTTCCAGCTCCCTCTCTTAAAGCGCTACAATTAAAAATTGGATTTTCAAACATTGTAAATATTATATGACAAGTGATACAAAGAAAAATAATAAAATGTAAAAGTTAGTTATTTCATTTCCCAAACTACTCTTCAAGTTTTCCAGCAATAGGTTTTTGAATAGATATTTGAAAACGTGTAACATGTTAGATTTTTCTTACTAATCAAAAGAGCAAATGGAACATATCTACAAAGAAAGGATAATGGTATTGTTCCTTGGCTGTGAGGAGAAAATGGATTAGATGTGAGACTCCAAGAAAGTTGGAGATTTGGAGTGCACTTGGGGAGGTTCTAGCTCAACCCTGTTGGGAAGACAGAGGCATAGGAAGGTCAGTTATATAGTTTGGAGGCAGGGCTAAGTCTCCCCTCCAGTTTCCTAACTTCCAAAGACCCTACAGATGTGAGCTCTCCTTTCGTATTTCATTGGGTCCCTGCAACAGCTAAAGCAGACATTTTTTTCGTCATAGGGGCGTGTGTGTGTGTCTGTGCCCTCGTGCATTATTTTCTCGTCTGCTCCTTTCTCACGAATCAGAATTCAACACATGTAATTAAACACCCTTAAAGGCGTATTTACATTTTAAATATCTGCAAAATTACAATGAAAATCTTTCTCAACCTTACAGTGCCTCAACAATAAAAAAGAAAAAACAAACGACATTGCTCCCTAAATTTAAGTTGTCCCTATCAAAGTCCACAGTCTATTCAGGAAATCAGCCCCAAGTGACAAGGTGGGGGAAGGGAAAGAATCTGAAAGAGCAGCTCTGCGTTTCTATCCCTGGGGTGGGTTTCCACCGCTCCTCAGCTTCTCCTGCTTCTTGGAGCCCACTGCCCTCAAGGGACACAGCCCCCCTCACCCTCCTACCTACTTGCTCCACATCCCTCTCACGTCTTTTTAAAGAGATATTTTGGGAAGCAGCACACGCACATCCAGACACTAATTACTCAACCTCACAGCAGTACGGAGATGATGGAAGTAGGGCCCTGCGGTCTCCTAGCAACCGCGTAGGGGGATGCGGCTGGTTGCTCAGCACCGCCCTGCGTGGAAGGCATTTGCGCATTTCACTTTTGTTGTCTTTGACGGCCATTTCTAAAACGGGCTCTGTATTCTTTGGGAGATTTTAGGCACATAAGTTATTCTTTTAAAGGATCTCTACTGACATCCACAGGTACTATAATTAACATCTCAGGGCTTCATGGGCCGGAAGTGTTCCGTCATCCCTAAGAACACCTAGCCCCTTCCTGGTCTCCTCCGGCCTTTATCGTTAGGGGTTGTCCGACCCTCCCCTTTTCCTCCGTGCTGCCCTCTCCTCCCTGTACACATATTCATCCCAGATGTGGACATTCACACACTCCATTTTTTTAACCCCCAAGTCGTGAACTCAGTTCTCTGAAAAAATCAAAAAGATTCCGGTCACTGGACATTTAATTTGCATTTTAACTGGAGACTCCCTGGCTGTAGCATAATCCCCCACCCAGACTGTGTCACTGACCAGGGCGATGTCCAACAAACAGGAGGAAGAACTGACGAAATGAGGAAGGAGGTGAGCGCTAGCTGACCACTGAGTCCTGTGACTGGAAATACCAGGATCCCACAAGAGAGATGCTGAGCAGGAGGGCAATTTTCTGGGGTTTTCGGCAGGGGCATATTTGAGGGGCGAGAAATAGAAACCACAACAGAGAGGTGGGGTTTCCACTATCAGTAAAACAAAAAGGGTTAAAGAGTTCAAGAGAGCATGTTTGCTCTGAATACAGGATCCACATCTGTTTCTTCTGACCTGGGGTCCCCCAATTTAAAGGAAGCCTTTGAAACAGATGATCAGGCTCTCTGGCTAAGGGTTGGGGCTGCAAAGACTAAAATGCTTCTGGGAGGAGGGTGGAGGCCCAAGGATGTGGAGGGGGATTGTTTAGGAGCCTCAAGGAAAAGAAGCAGGAGCACTGAGCCTGCCCTCAGTTCACAACCACCTCTCAAGTATTAGGTGTAAGAAATGATGGATGAGAAGCTGTGATTCCTAGATAATCTTCCAATTTTTATTTCAACCAAATAGGAGACCATTTCTCCAATAAACAGAAGCCCTTCCATTTTCCCTCCTCTTCCTGTCTGTATCCTGATTTCCTTTTCCTTGGGTTAGGAGTTTTGTGAGGTAATATGCAGTTTCCCATCAGCCTCCCTCTGGGACCTGGACTTACCACACAGCTTGGCCAGGTATTGCTTTCTAGTCCCTCTGAGCAGGCTCTGAGAGCTCATGACTATCTCACCTGCAGATGGAATTCAAGCTGAGCAGTTGAGCTTCTGAAGCCAGAAGCAATAGCTAGCTACAAGTCCTTTGGAGGAGGAGAAAAGGTATCCTTGTCCTGGCTCTGAAGTTTAGGACATGGTTTATGGTGGGGTTACAGGGACTGGTCAGGCCTGGGCCTGAATCACAGACTAAGCTGTTCTGAGCTGCTGAGCTGAGGGATGCAGGGGAGAAATAAAGGTGAGGGAGAGTTGAAGAGGACAGAGCAGAGATGCTCACTGCTGGTGCTTGTTGGCGACTCTCCAGAAGTGAGAACTTGAGTCAAAGCAGTCAGACTGTTTCTCAGCAAAATAAAAAGAGACACCATAAGAACAAAAGACTTCTGCCCCTCTGAGCTTCCTTCCAGTGTCCTCAGCCTGCACAGACAGGAACCCTAGAAAAGTAACAGAGCAAAGCAATTCTAGGTAACAGAGACATGGCAGGGGGTAGCACAATCCCCAACCTGCAACTATACTACAAAGCTACTGTGATAAAAACAGCATGGTACTGGCA
>NW_004624809.1:8646185-8705878 GCF_000247695.1 Heterocephalus glaber
ATATATATTTCACAAAAAATACCATAAATAACAAATGGAAGTCACTCAGCACAGATGCTGGCACTCAGTAGACTTCTTTCACAGATTAGATTCCTTGGGAAGCAGATGCTAGGAGGAGGAACATGTATGATGTTTATTAAGGAGTGCTGTTAGGATCCATACTGTGGAAGGCAAATAAAGAAAGCAGGGTTTGAGATTCAGATACTAAAACAGAAACAATCCACTAGAACACAAAATAGATAAAACATTTTGTTACAGTTGAATGGACCAATAATAGTCCAGGTTCTTATGTATGACTAGTAAGAATTGCCAAATTTACACCCAGTAGTAAGTAGTAAGTAGATACATTTGTTGAAGATCACAGGGAAAGTAGCAACAGCAACAGAAAAGAACGAAAAAGGGGGCCAATAATTTGAGGCTTCAGAATTTAAAGGCCAGACACCTCTGGTTTTGGTGACTTCTACTAAATCTCTCACTGGTGCCTAGGGCATGGTAATCTTCTAGGGTTTTGTTATGTTATTTTTTTATCTCTCAGGATAATGGAAGCAGGAATAACCATAGCGTGCTGTTTACAGTTAAATGTAAGGAAAAGAGTGACTCTCTCAGCTCCTCTGTTGCTAACTGCATTACCCCTCTCCAGCCCTGGTCCCTGAAAATCTTTCAGGGGAGTTGAAAGAAGAAGTTCCATCTTCTATAGCTACACATGGCTGAATGGGGGCATTGGGCCTACCTACAAGGAGACCAAGGTACCCTGGCCCTGACTCATCTGTGAGTTCAAGGAACCCGAGACTTTAATATGAAGATTTCCTGATGAACCGTAGATGTGGAAGCAGGTTATGATCTTGAGTTACAGTCATGACATAGTTTGACAGCTATCAAACAAGAAGAAACAAATTTGACTAAGAGATTAAATATGTAAGATTTAAAAAGTAAGGCTATGTAAAGCATTAATAAAGGTTATGTCCAATATAGTAACCAAGACCCCCAATTCCAGATATTTGGCCAGGACATCTAGGACTCAAATGGATCTTGGAAGTATGGTAAGGCAGTCTTTGTGCTGTATCTCTTACTATTTTAGATCTGTTGACAAAGGAAGTACATTCTTTTTTTAGGGACATAGCCCCTTTGTTTCAGCTGTTAGAAGACCTAGTCCCTTCTGATGTTGTAGGGCCACTGCTGCTAGTGAGTCTATTTTTGAAGGAAGGCAATATTTTGGGCAAGTTTATCTAGGCTGTCAAGTTCTTAGGTGGCTGTTGATAATAGGAGAAAGATGTGCTTAGCTTTAAGGGCTCATGTAGGTAGTTACTGTTTATTATCTCTATTAGAGGTAGTTTTTGAATAATCCAGGATGATCTCAAAGAAGCAGAAAAGACCCAAAAGATGTCATGTTGTAACTTGGATCAGGTGATATAGGAGATTAGGGCAAGGAAAAGCTTGTTGGGGAAGTAGGCATAGTCTGTCAATTATGAGAGCCCAGAACCCATGTGCAGAACAGTTCCCAAAACCCTGCACGTGGACTTCTTGTGAGAACTGGAGCAGGTTTTCAATAGGATAGGCTAGACCTGACATTATCCTGAGGTGTGGGATCCCACACTGCCTCTCAGGACCCACATGTAGAAGTTCTCATGGGCTTTCCCCAGATTTCAACAGTATAAAAGAATACAGATGAAGAAGCACTTGCTATTGTGGTTTTCCTCAGAATAGCCTGCCCTGCTTTCTCAAGGGTGTTCTTTTATCTTGCTTTTTCATGTTTTGCTCAGCCTAAGCTTCCTCTGCAGAGCCAGTTTCTCCCCTGCATTTCACTTTTACTTTCTCAAATAAACTTCACCCTGGTTTTTGCTCATTTTTTTCAATTCTTTGTTCAAGATGAGAAGAATCTGGAATCTAACTGCAGAACAAAAGGTGAGCAACCCAGAACCCAGTAACATTTATTTGGAGAGCCACTTTTAGAAAGAGCTATCCAATAACATTTTGGCATAGCCAGCCAAGAGAATTTGATAACACAGGGATGCTGAGTGTAATAAACAAGATAGTATTGAGACTATTCACACAATTTAGAGGAGCAAACTATTTCACGTATCTGGTTCACCAGAGTTGTTGGTGTTTTCTTTTCTTAAAAGAAACTTGAGACCATCTATTAGTTCACAGGTATACAAAGTTCATGGTCCCTCTTCTTTGTCTTTGGGTATCTCAGTTGGCTTGGGCTTTACCCTGGAAAGGTGAGTCCAGCTATCTACTCCCTGTACCTTAATGGCAGAAGGAGTAGTTAATAGGATTGTGTAAGGGTCTTTCCATGTGGGTGAGAGTCAGTCTTGGGATCCTCCCTCTTTCCAGGTCTTGATTAGGACCTGGTCACTAAGGCAGACTTTGAACTGACAATTATTGTGTCCCTGAAAGTGGAAGACTCTTATTTCCATATTACTGGAGGGCTCATTAGAAAGTTCCTCAATGGATCACATGTTGAAGGAGTTGGGAGGTTTCAGTGTCAGTGAGTAGATTAGACATCAAAAAAGGACTCCCATAAAGTATCTCAAATGGGCTGAGATTAAGGTTGTACTTGGTGCCTGCCAGAACTCTCATTAAGGCAATTGGAAAGAGATCTAGCAATTTATCATGGTTTTTTGACACAGCTTGGCTAAGGTTTGAGAGTTTCATTTGCTCTATCTTTTCTGAAGACTGGGGTCTCCACACTGGAGGTGATATTTAATTCCCAGTGTCTTTGCAACTCCCTGTGTCATTTGGGATGTGAAAGAGGTTTATTGTCACTCTGAATAGGGCTATGCAGTACAAACCTAGGGATTAATTCTTTAAGGAGGACTTTTACCATTTCTAGAGCCCATTCTGACCTGGTAGAGAAGGCCTCTATCCACCCAGTAAAAGTATCAATGCATACCAGAAGGTGTGTGTAAACCTTACATGTAAGCATTTGGGTGAAGTCTATTTGCCAGTCCTCTCCAGGGGAGAACCCATGCCTTTGTACTCGTTCAGACAGTGAGGAAGGATGAGTGTGTGGGAGAGTACAGACAGGACATGCCTGAATGACCTGAGTTACAACGTTATGGACCCGGGCTCTATAAAGAGCCTATGTGTCATAGCAGTGGTGGCATTGCACTCTAGGTGGAAGGCATCATGTAGGGATTTAATGACTTTCTGTTGCACTCATTGTGGCAAGAACAGTCAGAGTCCCATATACTACCATTGGCTCTTTTAGTTCTTCCCTCATTATGAATCATTTGAAGCACTTCTGTAGACTATCCTGGCTCTAAGTCAAGATCTTGGACTGGGATTATGAATAGAGCTGTTGATGGGCCAGAATTATGTTGAAAAGTGACCTGTTTGGCAGTGGAATCTGCCTTATAATTACCCTAGAAGACAAGGTCCATGAGACTTAATGTCCCTTGCAGTGGACAACTGCTACCTCTCTTTGGAGATTTACTGCCTCAAGAAGATTGAGAATCTCTGGTCTCTTTTGTTGGAGATTGGTGACTGGTCTAAAGTCCTTTTTCTTTCCAGGTGGCTGCATGTACATGTAAGATCAGAAAGATATATTTGGAGTCAGTACATATATTGAGTGCATGCCCTGGGAAAGTTGAAGAGTCAGTGAAGGCAACAAGTTTTGCCTACTGGGCAAAAGTCCCAAAAAGAAGTCCTCTCACTTCAATGATCTGTCTGGGGCTGGCTGTGGTGTAATCTTCCCACCCAATGCCATCTTTTATGAAATTGCTGCCATCAGTGAACCATGTGCTAGTTGGCCCAATATTGCTGGTTCCTCAGATTGGGTTGGCTGGCATAATTTTAGGTGATGATCTGTTCATACTCATGCTCTACCTGTTGGTTGGTTGGGAGGAACATGGCTGGGCTTAAAACAGTGCAAAACCAAAGAGAAACATCTGGGTATTCGATAAGAATTGCTTGATACTTAGTGAGCCTTTCACCCTTCATCCACAAACGTCCCTTGAAGTCTAACAGAGTCTTAAGGAGGAGGTTATCTACATACTGTAATAGGTCTTCCCTTCTGAATTTTATGTTCTCAGGTCTTGACCTAAAGCTGATACAAATAAGGGGGGGGAGCTATATCTAAAATCTTGAGGCAAGACAGTCCAAGTATACTGTTGTTGAAGTCCTGTTTAAGGATCCTCCCATTCAAATGTGAACAAATATTAGGAGCTAGGATCCACAGGGATAAAAAGAAGTTGCCTTTGAAATCAAGGACAAAGAACCATTTAGTGTTGCCTGGGATCTGTACTAACAGAGCATATGGGTCTGCTACTAATGGATGAATAGGTATAACTGCCTCATTGATGGATCTGAGATCTTGTACCAGGTGATATTCCCCTGAAAGTTTGACTACTGATAAAATGAGTGTATAGCACAGGAACTGGCTTGGCACCAGTAATTCTATAGCCAAAAACTTATCGATAATAGTCTTTAACCTCCTTCTAGCTTCTTTCTTAAGGAAATACTGTCTTCTGTGAGGATATAAATTAGGGTTCTTTAGATGAATGACTACTGAAGTGGCCTTGATAGCCCTCCCCAGGATGCCATCATACAATGATTGAGGATCTACTTCCAGTAGGGATATTGGGCTCCTTGGGTCAGGCTGAGTAGGTCTCTAACAACTAGGATATGGGTTGCCAGAGGTTTGAGTAGCACAGTGGCTTTATGAAGGAAGAGTATATCTCTTCAAATTATTGGTATGGGTACTCTGCTATCACCATAAAGGCACCTTGGAAAAGGAAATCTTTCAAATGGTAGTTCAAAGTAGGGTTAATAAAGCTGTCTGGTTAAGCCCCTTAAGGCCCACAATGTTAAAATGGGATGAAAGCTCACACTAGTAAGAAACTAGTGCTGAATAAATCATGCTAGTATCACAGTGGGATATAATTTGTTTGCCTGCTACATCTAAAGTTACCCAAGGCTCCTGTGAATTAATTATGATATTCTTGTGTGGGAGCCATGCAGACTGCCTTGGGTACTATCACTATTCACTGTCAGGCCTTCTTCACTGGCCACTATGGTAAGGAATGATCTCATCCCCCTCTGGGAATAAGCGAAGTCCCTCTTCAAAGCCAAAGGTCTTTCTTCTGTGTTCTTACAGGTCCAACAAGGCCTAGCTGGTTTCTGAGGGTGTTCCTTTTCCCAGTGCCCTGTTTGCTTCCACTTGAAGCACTCTGACTTACTTTGATCACTTTTTGGATTACCTTGGATTCCCCTAGTGTTGTAAGCTTTGTCATGAGCCTTATAAAATAGGGTGGGTATAACTTTAGCCTGCCTCCTTTCCTCATCCAGCTCTCATTTGCTCTCTCCTTCAACATGGTTATCGAACACCAATAAACTCCATCAATCAATTGGCTTATTTCAGTTTGTGGGCCCAGCTTGAGTTTTGGGAGCTTTTTCCTAATATCTGGAGCTGACTGATTAATAAAGTACTGCCTAAGGATAATCTGACTTTCTTTAGACTCAGAGTCTAAATTAATGTACTTACAGAGTGCCTCTTCAAGATGAAGCTGAAAAGCAACTGGGTTCTCAGTAGGACCCTGACTAATACACCTGAGCTTGTCATAGTTCACAGGTTGGGCATCCCTTGTTACATCCAGCTAAAATGACCTTGCTGTATAACTTTCATTTGGCTTCTTTGCTCCTTATGTTGTAATCCCATACAGGACCATCTTGGTACCCAAATAATGCAGCAGTTGGCTGGTTATCAGAGTATGAAGCTGCAAAAGATTCATCACTGACCTTCTTTTTAGCCTTTATAATCCTTTTCCTTTCTACTACTTCACTGCTTTGCTGCCTTCCTGCTTTCTGCCCACCATGAACTGTTTGTACTCTGTGAAATGTTTCACTCCTCTGCCATGCCTTGAGATCAGCCAAATATGAATTGAAACCCCTATGAACTGTGAGCTAAATAAACCTTTCTCCTGTAACTTTGGTTGTCATGTATTTTCTCCCATCGATGAGAAAAATAAATCAAATAAAAGTAAATCAAATAAAAGTAAACTGAAAAAAGAAAGTAGGCCTAGGCAGAGAAGGTAAACTGCAAGAGGAGCCTGAAAACAATCATAGCCTACCTGCAAGGATAAGTCTGGTGCTATTGCAGCCTTTCAGTGTTTCTCTAGATTTCCCCAGGTACCAGGCCTTCAGAATCATGTACCAATTAGCCACTGGATGTGTACTGCCCTCCAAGGTCCATGAACTTCAGCAAGGGACATCTACTATTGAAGAAGGCTGTTCAGGTGCCAAGAACTGTAAACTGTGTGCCACACTCCCAGGGAAAGAGGAATAGCTCCTCCACTGAAGGGGTATTTGGAGCATGCATCTCTATCTCCACTGCAGTCCACCCTCAGGCCTCTGCTTCACATATATTTAAAAATAGCTTTCCACTGTTCCTGGGGAAAAAAGAAGGAAAGGTTTGTGGTGTTACAAGGCCAGCAAATTGAAACTACAGAGATGTGCCACAGTCTGAATTAAATGGAATCCTTTATTATAAGCTGACTGATCCAGAGTGGCTCATGCCAGAAAGACTCTAGGCAAAGGAAAGGTGGTTTGCAGGGTCCTTTTAAGGGCTCATCTATTTGGGAAGGGCTTGGGGAGTGGGGGAGCACAAGGGGAACTTTACAGGATCAGACCTTTGCTAAAGTAATGGAAGTCAGGGAAGTTTCACACAGTTTGGTTAAAACAAAGTATCACACAGGTGCAGGAGTCTTCTGTTTACAAGGTAGTAAAGATAACATAGTTACAGATTCACACAGGATGCAGCAGTCTGTCATGCATTAACTGAAAGGATTCCCAAAGGAGAAGGGAAGGTGACCACCTGGAATCACTCAACTTTACACAAATGGAGTCAGGTTGGCTATCACAGTGGATCAAATCCAGTCCATACCACTGCAAGTGTTCCCTGTGATACAATAACACTCGTTGCCATCCTTCTCCCTTGTTTTTTCTAGATCCCCTGCATTCTCACCACCTCTGCTGGCTTCAGTAGTTGACTTGGCTGTACATTCCTCAGCTCCTGGTCATGGAACCTTTGTCAGGATGCACCTGTTTATTTACAAACAAACTTGGACAAGGAAGTATTCAGAAACACCCATTGAGCACTTCAGTGCTAATCAAATTCTTCTCTCTGCTCCATTGTGTAAGAGCACCCACCTCCTCCTGATAATCATGATACTAACTCCTCTTTGTTAGTGTGGCACAGAAGCCCAAAGCACCCACATGGTGTATGTAGCTTATCACTTAGTAGGGCTCTTTCTGTGTTTTTTTCTCTAGAGAAAGCATTCTCCTTTTGGAGGCTATGAACTCCAAACCTGTACAGCCTAGAGTATTGCAGGTGATAAGTACCATTACCAAACCAGACATTTTGGAGTAATGGAAATTGGAGCCTCTTTTATTTCCACCCTGTCATTCCCAGAGTCATGTATTTTTCTTGTCATAGACATAGAAGCATGTAACAGTCTTCAGTTAAAGTATGTCATGAAGGAGAGCACCCTATCACAAAATAAAATAAAACTTTCTGGTACTTTCCCAAGCAGTTCTAATACTTTACTGGGCCAGCTGCTTTGGGTCTATAACTAGCCAAATGAATTCATGCTCAGAGGTTTCTCTGCTAAAAGTGGGTCTCTTGACCAGATGTAATGCTTTTGGGGATTATGATTTGGTACATTATTAGACTTGGTAAGTTTTTGGGAAGTGGTGATGGCTGATGCTCTACAGGTGGAAAAACTAAACTCATGTCAGAAATACATAACTAATTTTGTCAGAATGAATCAGTAGCCCTTCCAGCATGGAGCTCAGTGTCCTGAATTTGAAACTGGGTGGCCATCTTGTCTCACTGCAGGATGGTGCCAGATAATGGCTCATTATTTCTCCCTGTAACTTGTGGATGGGACATTTAGCAGTGGTATCAGCTAGTCCAGCCTTGGTAAGTGGAAGGACATGCTGATGACCCAGGCCTAGCTTCCATCCTGGCATGGTAGCTGTTTCACTCAGGTGTCCTTTGAGAGCATTACTGGAATGGGTGATGCCAGAGTCTGCCTGAGGTCACTGGATGAAAGCATCTTATTTACTTGGTAGCTGTCTTCATCACTTTCTCTTTGGTGGACAAAATATGCAACATCCCACAACTTAAAGGAAGAGAGATTTATTTTAGCTCATGTTTCAGTCCACAGTCAACTGGGTCTAAGGCAAGACAGCAAGGCAGAAAGATATGGAAGAGAAGAGCTGCTCAAGTCATGGTGACAGGAAGCAGAGAGAGTGAGGGGAGGACCAAGGGAGATAGACCCTTCCAGGCCATGCCCCAGTGACCAGACTCCTTCAACCATTCCACCTCTCACTATCACATTTAGCTCTAAACTCTTCAATGGACTAATCCACCGATGAGTATCATGTCCCATGAGCCAATCATCTACTTATGAACATATGAAGATTTAGGGGCACATCTACCTATAAACCACAATAGTAGTTTAGTGGCTGTTTTGGGACAGGTGCTTCTAAGGGCACCAATATATCAGACCAGTCATCAGTTTATTGCCTCTAAGCTTCAAATCCATTCTCTTTTAATAATATTTTTTTAAAAATTAGTACATGTTTGTAGCACATAACGATTACAATTTTTATGGGGAGTTTGTACAACACATCTTCTTTTTTCATCCCTTTCCTCCCAATCCTTCCTTGTTCCCTCCAACTCTTGTCCCCTTTCCCATTTCCAAAAGCTTTATTTCCATTGTTTTCTACAACTAGATTTTTTTTCATCTCATTTCCCTCCCTCCCATCTTGGCCCATCTTTTGTTGTCCTTCCCATTTGAAAAAATCTCCCCACTTCCTATTATCTATTTTTTAATAAGCTTTTATTTCAGAAAAATTTTAGATTTACAGAATGATTGTGAAGGTAGTGAAGAGAATTCTTATATACCTTTCACCTAGTTTCTCCTGTTATTATCTTACATTAGTCTAGTACCTTTCTTATAATCAATGAACCAGTATTGGTACTTTATGATTAATAGACACCCACACATTATTCAGGTTTCCATGGTTTTTCTGCTTCAAGATCTCATCCAGCCTAGCACATCACATTTAGTGTACATATCATCTCAGCTGTCACCATTGTGACAGTTCTTCAGACTTTTCTTGTTGTTGCTGACTTTGACAGTTTTGAAGAATACCTGTAAGTTACTGTGTGGAATGTTCCTGAAATGGAATTTCTCCAAAGTTTTTATCATGATTCAACTTGGATAATTTGCTTGGGGAAGAAGACCACATAGGTTAAGGGCTATTTGGATCATATTTTTAAATATGCTCCATTTGGGACCCTTTCAGTTGATACCTGAAACTCCTTGATATACCCTTACCATTGTAGGTTTTTATAGATTTTTATTTCAGCAATATCTGTCTCTCAGTCATTACAAATGCTCTGCATCATCTTGTTTATTTCCTGCCGTCATCCTAAAATCATCCATCTCTCCAAGGAGCCCTGTATAGGAGCCCTGCTTTTATTTATTTATTTACTTTTTTGGTACAGGGGATCGAACTCGGGTCCTTGTGCTTGTGAGGCAGGCAGCAGAACCACTGAGCTGAATCCTCGGCCCTGTCCTGCTTTTATTTTAAGACAAACATTACTGCTTGGGATGCTCTAGCTTACTCCTCTTACTTTTCTGTAAGCTCTCACTAAAAGAATGAGAAATCTGGCTTCACCATTCATTTACTTAACCGTTCAACTCCAGCATAGATATGAGGTGATTTCAGAACTGTTAGCCGGTATCCTCACAGAAAACAACTTCAACAATGACAGTTCAATGATTGTGAAGAGTTCTTGTGAGTATTAATCTTATAAACATCACTCATTTCCACAGTAACTTGGGTCAGCATCTGATTCCTCTAAGTTCATCTTTATTTACTATATTTATGGTACTAGAGCTAGACCCTACATTTCTGCCCCTTTCCACTGACATGATATACTAATTTTTGTTAGTAGAGGATACCACAAGGACATGGGAGGGATGCTTAGTTCATATCCTGGTGGGTTCTTTCCTGCTTGTTCTTTGACTTGTGGCAGCTGGCAGCATGGAGGGCACCCAGGGATGCATACCTTCCCAGCAAGTTCTGCCACCATAGAGCCTCCACGGAGGATCCAGTGCAGGGGCACGGTGCACAAACTTCTGCTTCCACAAGATGTCCAGTGCTGGCTGCAGTGCTTTGTTGATACTGTCTTGAAATCTTAATATTTATGCCTTATTTTAGAAAATCCAGTATCACAAGGGAGCATGCTTGTGATCAGAGATGATAAGTGGGAGATTGTACATACAGGATTGATTCTAGAGGCACAGTAGGCAGTGAGCAGCAAGAGTGCTAAGCACTTGGCCTGGCCACCTGGCACACACAGGCACATTTAAGGCAGTCAGTCAGGACTCTACAGACTCCAGGAGGCTGGCCTGGGTGGGGACAGTAGCAACCACAGCAGAGGCTGCCATGCTTACAGCTGCAGTCCCCAAGGAGAGCAGAGACACCCATGGATGCAGTGGTGGGACGGTAGTGAGAGGCCAGCCAGCTCACCTGCCATCCTGAGCCTGTCCTGGTCACCCCAGGACAAATATAGCTCTCTGGCCTAAGCACCCCAAGAGGAACTTCCTGTGCTGTAGCAGTAAAGTACTCAGATTTTTCTTCAGTAAATACAAACATACACACAGACATGGAAAAATATAGAGAGCAGTTCTTAGAATTCTTTAAAGCTTTTACAATCTCTGGTTTTGAGATTCCAAAAGATTATAAAGAAAATGTCTACAGACTTAAAGTAGAAATTAATTTAAAGATCATTACATTTAATAGAAAAAAAGTAGTATTTTATATGAACTTTCTGATGAACCAATTATTAACCAATTATTAACAAGTAAGACAATTTTTAAATTAGTGTCTTCTTGTCATTGAAAAGATAGCAATAGAATATATAACAGGCATTTTGAATTACACACAAATCATGAAACCATTTTAGCTTCTTGTGCAAACTCTACAAATTATAGGAAATGTCAGAGGATGCATTAAAGTGCCATTTATAAATTTATATTTAAAATTAAATTAAGACAAACAAAAATGATCTAAAGATTAAATCACTTTAGAAAAAGATTTAGAACCATACTCTAGATTACTAAAATTTATACTTCAAAATAATTTGTCAGAAATTTATCCCAATGTTGTCATGGCCCATAACATGTTCTTAACAGCTCCATTACCAGTTACATCAGCAAAATTATCCTTCCTTAACTTGAAAATTATTTATGGTTTTACACACCCAAGAACAATTGATACTATATTCGATTAAAACACTGAAAATAAAATTGCTACGTTTGTATGCATTTGCAGCAAAAAGAATTTTAAAAATCATGTAATCAATCAAGATATTACATTAATAAAGTATTATTGTTTTTATACTATATAGTATTATGACACTTAGAATATTAATTTTTGCAAGTGTCATTATTTCTTTTATAGTATATGCACAGTAAATTTTATATTGTATGAATAGTAAAGTCTTTGTATTATAGTGCCTTCAACTATACTTTTCCCCCTGCTGTTAGAAGTGGTCCCACATTTTTGTTTTGTACTTGGTTCCAGAAAGGATGAGGTTGGCCTTGTCATAGGTTCCCTAGGGATCTTCCCAGTGTGCTCCATCAGCATCGGAACAGGTGGCTTCCTGCTGATCAGTCCTGGTCATCAGACCCTCAGTCAGCATTCCTACCACCCCATGGAGCACAGCCACACTGTCCTTTAGGTTGTAAAAGAGTTTCTTATCATGTGACACTCTGCCTTGGTGTTTGAGGTATTGATAGAACCCTCCATCTCTTATTCCTGTGTTTTTTAGAGTTCTTACTAATTCATTTCTCTAGCAGTTATTCCCCTGTTACTAGTTAACATTTCTTTATTTGGAATGTTCTCTTACTGTGTAGTTTCTGTCTCCAGACAAGACCTGGAATGTATGTGACATCAAGATCCTCAGGCTTCATGGCCACTCTCATAAGTCCACTGCATGTGCTTATATCCTAGACAACTTCATTCTCGTCTTCCAAACATCCTCCCTTCCAGCCATTGACTAGCTGCTTCAGGCCATTTTCCTCTTTCCAGGAGTCTGTACATCTTCCAGCTTCTTTGAGTACTTTCTCTTTTCATGGGAAGTGAATGGCCAGAGTTGCTCTGGAAAAGATTTTAGCTCCCCTCTGTCTTTCAGTGTCATACCTAAGTAAGGCTGTAGTTCAACTGATGTTCATCTATTGACCTGGGTCCACATAACTAAGCCAATTCATTAGTGAAGTATACTCAAGCTTCTTCTCACTCCTCATCTGAGCACAGACCAGATGGCCAGAGGTGTGAGCTGAGGAAAGCAACAGACATACTGATGATAGATGGATGGGAGATCTGAACTACTTGTACATATAGCTTCCTGGTGTCTTCTGACTGGCTGAGCTTAACCTAAAATGTACCACCCTGTCTGATGATGGAACATTACCTAGCTTACCTGGCCTTATGAGCTAGTTGGTTTAACAGCTCAGCTCATAATTAGGCAATTTTGCAAGAATGGCCATTTGATGCCCCATGCACAGATTCTCCATACCAGCATCATCCCAGGAATTGAATTTTAGAAATCACATCATTCTCTGCTGCAGATGATATACTCTTGCTCTAGAACATAAATGTTTGTGTTGTGACTTCCACTGGGATTTTCCATTAACTCTACATGGCCTCTCTTCTGAGAACTTTACCTCTCATACCACAGTGAGTCTCAGGCACATTACCCAAATATCAAGGCTGATTGTACGACAGTATAGAGCTGTCACAAAGCCCTTTTCTTATGTAGGTACTTGTATCTGGCAGCCTTTCAGGTCACCCAGTGTGGCAATAGACAATCAGGTGGCCCCATATTTATACTATGCATAATCTTTTCTCCTTAATTATAAGCAGGACTTTTTAAAACCAGTAGATTATGGCAAAAGCAATAGGATGTCACTCCTTACTGCTTACCCCAATATTTTCAGTGGCACAAATTTAGTAATGTGCTTGCTGGCGCCCCATTTATTTTTCCCATAAGCATGCTATTCCATTAAGCAACTCTCTAATCTCTGCAGGTAAGAACACTGGGCTTCTAACCTTGATATTTATTATTAAATTTCCCCTTGCTTCTGATGGTAAATGTGCTCACATGACCTCTATTATTTTGGAGCCCTATTATCCCACCTGACTTTCCATAAGTCTAATTCTGTTTTGGGCTATCCTGCTCTCAGCTTTGTCTCACAGAGAGGAGTCATCACTAATGTCCATGTCCCTCCCTTGATGTATAGTTGGGAGTTTAGCCTTCCTAGAATTGGTCTGTTCTGGAGAATAAACACTGGGCCTGATTATCAACTTTTTCTGTCCATTCTCCCCCAACAGGACATAAAGAACTCTTTGTAAAATCCCAGGAAGGTCTTTTAGTTTTCACATGAAGCATTCTATTGGAAATTAATGCTCTCAACTTTGTTTTATTTTTTTTAGAAAGTTAGTTTAGCAATAGCCATCAATGTACACTGTCTTATAGTTATAGTTATTGTTATAGTTATTGTTTTCCTCAAATTTCTCAAAACTCTTAGAGGTCTTACCAAATAATATTGTCCAAATTCATCATCAGTACATTTTAATCAATCTGTGGACCACTTTGTACCTGGAGTTATGGGAACTTCTACTACCAATAGTTCTGGGACTTTATGAAAGAAGGAGGGATCTAGCCCCCAAATTGAGCTGAGTACCTACTTTCCTAGACCATTTTTGGCACTAACTGTCACATCAGTCAGCAGTAGGTAATGTTTCAGGTTCACACTTGGAGAAAAGAAAGTGAAGAAGCAGTGTGGGTCAGAGGAAGGAGGAAGCTGCCTGCAGGCCTAACTACAACCTCAGCCAACCTAGAGGAACTGCAGAGCCACAAGGGTACCTCAGAGTTGGTCTCTGTTGTTCTGTAATTGTCAAGTTTTTATACTTGCAGCGATGGTATGCATATCAATCATGAAAGTGGGCCACCGCAAGCAGAGGTGTGACTTCAGTGACTCCAGATGAAGATCATCTATAGATACTGCCAGGATCTGCCCACAGTGTTCCTACCATGCAGGGAAAAACCTCTCCAATCAAAGACTTGAGTTATGTGTCATTACATCCATCACAGTAATGAAGATAGTTTCTTTCCTTCTTCCTTTTTATATAAAATCAGACATAGTATGAGAAGGATGCACAGCTCCAACTCGACACTGGAAAATTCTGGGCAGCGGGCAAATACTATTTCAAAGTATTTCATTGTAGATGCCAAACCAGCTTCATGTTCTGCTGAATTGGGCATTCTCTTCCATGTCCTGAGTGGGCCAGAGAATCTTTATTCCTTAACATCTCTGTCCAACTACTATCTATTTCTTCCCATTGATCTCTCTATATATTTTAAGAAAGGAAAAAAATTGAGAAATAATTCAAACTAACCCACTCAGTAAGCAAAGAATAAAGTCACTTATCCAAATTTCACAGACCAAAGCCATTTTTCCCTATGAAAGGAATCTTAAGAACTAAAATAACAGCAATGTTAGAATTCTTAAAATTCCTATTAAAATATGCTCTAGGACAACCTAAAATGATAAAATAATTAAAGTGCTTCACCCATCAGGTGGGGCCAAGATGTGTTCCCTGAGCCAGGAAAGATGCTGCTAGAAGGTGCGGGGTGTGAGGTGTTTCTGTTGTGTGGCTGTGGCCATCCAGGTGCTATGGCCTCAGCCAATCCCAGTCATCCGTCACCTAGCAGCTTCTGCATAAGACTGACCTAAGGGATAGATGTGACTCCCAAAGCTGCTAAATATCCAGAATACAAGTTTGTGTTCTCTAAAATTAAAGAATGAATTCTTGAAACAATGGAGGTTAGGGTAGGAAAAATTTATTGAGAGGAAGATAGTTCTGTCTAAAAGAGACAGAAGGGGGACCAGAAAGTGGGTTGCTTGCCTGCCCCACTTTTCAAAGGTGTTTTATACAGCAAAGCCATGTGGTGAGGCAGGTACAAAGTGGGACAAAACAATAAGACACGATGGAAAATTACAAGGTGGGCATAAGGTGGGACCAAACTATGACCAACCAATAAGACTACAAGTACAGTCACCCAGGGAATATTGGTTAAATGGGGATCAAATGGGAAAACAAGTCACATACAAGGAATTTCCCATTCAAAATATCAATCACTGCTATCTATCTCTTTGTAGTACCTCTTTGCTTTTTTATAATGCTAACCAGTGAATGTGCCTAAATTATTCTCCATGTTGGCCTCTCACGTGTTGGCTCCTTGAAGGTTGGCACCTTGGGGGCTGGTGCCCCGAGGGTGTCCCTAACGGGCTACCACATATTTAATTAACTTACCTACCTACAATAAGGTGTCCTTAGATGATGTGAACAATGCTCACCATCTGCTCTTTTCTACTATAAAAATTTGCCCAATTCCCATACACATAATGTGTTGGCTCTGTGTATCTTGTTCCAGTTTAACAAAGATTTGTGTTTTAATTGACCGGCTTAGGGGTGCATGACAGGGAGGTGGGTAGAAATAGACAATTGAGTGCTGGGCTGCACTGCATCTTGAATTTCAGCTATCTGTCCAAAAGTCTAAGATTTGGGCAGCTGCTCAGCTCCTGAGAGGTGGAGATTTGCTTTTAAAGAGAGGGAGATTCCCCAAGAACTTGACCCCTTTCTGTATGTACCCCTAAAATTGGCATGTATGAGAAATACTTGTCATCTTGAGGGGTCAGAAGTACCAACCAGCACAGCAGAACAGATGACAGTTAGAAAGAAAAGCATGGGAGGAATGGGAAGGAGACTACATTCCCTTGTCCTAGGTACTCCTTGCATAAATTACAACCATTTAACACTTAAACTGCCCCCAGGATTTTTGTTTCTGTGGCTAGTTCTTTATTTGCCATTATAGTTTTCTCATAGGTATGGTAAATGACTGCAGAAGGTAGACCAGATGGCTTGATGACTTCATTTACTCTCTCTTTGGAAAAGCAAAGGAAAGAAATCCCAGCTACTCATTCTCTTGCAGGCAGGGATATGCAGTGATCACTTCTGGTAGTGAAAAGATGGACATGCTCACTGTGTGCCTGGAAGCTCTAGGGAACTAGAGACATTTTCTGCTCCACTATTTCATTTGAGAACATAAGGAATTAATTGTATACCTTGCTGAGGAGGAAAAAAGGTACATTGTATATTGCAAGTATCAAGAATTTTTCTTTTAGGATTAGAATATTTAGCTGACACAGAGAAAATACTTTCAAGATGCTGCAAGAAAAAGAAACCCTCAAGACTCCTGCTCTTTAGAACTCAATACAATACAGCAGCTTCATGGCTTCATATCTCTATGAGGTAGAAATGTCTATTATTCTGAGACTATAACCTAGACATCCTCTTTCAGTCCATAATCAAATGTGAGTTCTCTTGAAAGGTATAGGAATACAGGAGGAGAGAAGACATAAAAAACTCTTCCTACAAATTTCAAAATATCTCCAGATATGGGAGCTTTAAAAACCAATTTCTTTCTTGAGATTCCCAGGCTACAGATTGAGATTATCAAAGGCAGCCTCATTGTCCCACATCTTTCACTCACATTCACTTCCAGTGTGAGTCCCACACACAAACTGACCTCAGACGTGCAAGGGAGAGGGACCAAATCTGGAATGGGTGAGAAACCGGTAGTCATACCTGAGTTCCTGTTCATTCCTGACCCATACTTCATTGTGGACTCTCTCTGACCCTCTATTTCCCCCTTTTTGCAATGTAGCTGGCAATATCTATTTCAAATTGCTGTTCTGATCATTAAAAGATAGTGAGTGACAAACTCCCTGCCTAATATAGACATGGGGGGTCAACCCCATGAATTCAGCAGTCTGGCTGATCTGCTACCACTTCCTAGTGACAGGTGTTCCGAAATATTTGTGAAATAAATGATTCATATTAATTCTTTCTAATTTTCCACCATAGTCTTGCTATAAACTATGTAAAGTGTCCCTTTTTCTGCCAAGGAAAAGCTACATTGCCTTAAGCAGGAGAAGCCAGAGCAAGGCCTCTGTGTCTAGCTTCTTGAACTCTACATCTTTCTTGTGAAAATATAAATGGACAGGGTCACCTTAGAGAACAATTTTGAGGAAAAGCCTAGTGAAGTTGAGAGTGCTTGTACACCCTGAGAGCCACAATTCTATACTAGGTACTAATCCGCAAGAACACACATTTGTATATAAAGATACTTTATTTTTCAGCATTCCATTATTGCACAATACCTGAGAAAAGTCCACTTATAAGATAAAAGTCTATTTCAGCTAACAGTTTTAGAGGTTTCAGTGCATGCCAGATTAGCCCCTTTGCTTTGAGGCCTATGTAAGACTGCACATCGTGGTAAAGTGCATGTGGCAGAATGAAGCCATTAACCTCAAGTCTGGGCATAGAACAAGAGAAAAGAGTGACTAGAGCCCCACAGTCTTCTTGGAGGCCACATGCCAGGACCTGAATCCTCCCACTAAGCCCCTCTTTTTACAGGTTCACTACCTCTCAGTGTCTCTATAGGTTGGAGACTTAGCCTTTAACACATTCCAGACCCAAACTATAGCAGCTACCTATACAAAATATTCACACTTGTAATAGTGAACAATTAGCAATTTTAGAAATTTTAGGGAGAAATTTTAGAAAGCACAAAGTCAAATCTGGAGAATCAAAATATTCTTAATACATTTTACAATGCAAAATATTGATAAAAAACAAACTATGCATGCCATTATATATGACTTATATAAATAATCTTGAGCAAAATATTGGTATTTGAATCAAAGACCTATATTTATAAACTGAAACAGCAAATCTGCTGGAAGAATTGGTAAAATTTTTGAAGTAATAGGAATAGGCAAGAACTTCCTGAACATAACTCCAATTGCACAAAATATAATACAGGTACCAAGAATCAACAGATGAAATTATATCAAATTGAAAAACTTCTGCACAGAAAATAAACAACCAACAGAGTGAAGAGTTATACAGCAGAATGGGAAAAGTTTCACCAGTGACTCCTTGGATAGAGGACTAGTATCTAGAATGTAAGGAGAAATCAAAAATATTAGATCCCCTTGTTATGGCTTATATCTATGTATCCCCCCACAGCCTCATGCAGTCATAAGTGGGGCTTTTTAGAGGTGGTTGAATCTAGAGTGTAAACTGCTGGGATCAAAGTTGTGACACTGGGATTGATTCATGGTGCAATTCTACAATTAAGATTGACCCACACTGAGTGTGAGTGCTACCTGCCCTCAGGGAGGGTAGCCTGGATAAGACGTAAGGGATAGAAGGAGAGTCTTTGCTTGTTGCTTGTTGCTTGCTTGCTGCCTTCTGCCTGCTCTGCTTTGCCATGGACTGTTTCTCTTCTGTGATTGCCCTCTGCCAAGCCACCATGCCTTAGAGCAAGCTGACTATGGAATGAAACCTTTACAGACTGTGAGCCAAATAAACTTTTCCTACTTTAACTTTGGGTGTCAGGTATCTGTCTCAGCAATGAGAAAAGTAACTAAAACAGAATTTGTAGAGGAGTGGGGTTATTGTGGTGACTATACCTGTCCATGCCATTCAGGAACCTTTGAAACTGGCTTGTAGGAAGAGTTTAAAGGTTTGGAGATGCTGGCTGAAGAAGTAGGAGTCGAAGTAGTACTCAACTCCTCTGGTTCACCCAGGAGGTGCAGAAAAAGGGCACAGAGAAGCTGGTATATTTCTGAGTAGCTGTCAAGCACTTTCTCCATAGGATCAAACTCTTCTACCTTAGAGAGAGTGTAGGAAACTCCTAGAAAGGCTGTGCAACTCACTTGTGTGTGCACTCCTGGTCCTTAGAAAATGAAGACCATGGGGTGTAGATGTGGGTTTCAACATCAGGACAATCAGACCTGAAATTCTCAAGGTCGGAGAATTCACAAAGATTCAGAATTCCATGGCTATACAACATCATTGTAACAAGTTCATGAAGAAACAAGTCAAGTCCCTGTGTGTATTACTTTATGTACAAAATAAGATACCTAAAATAGAAATACCTCAGTAGCACCTTGATTCCCAAACTCAATTCTCTCCATGATGGTGGTCACAAACTGAACCGGATGAGAACTGAATCAAATTTCCCTATAAGGCCAACATTGAACCTAACTGTTGAATTTGATTGTGTTTCAGTCCAACTCAGTTTGCAACTAGAATCATGAGAAGATCAAGTGCCTGAACCAAGGCACCACTGCAATACAATAGCATTTAACGTGTTTTACATTATACTCATTAAATGTTAACAATGATTTTTCTCTGTACCCTTTAAAGTTCTCCCTCCCATTAAGATTCAGTGCAAATCTGGTAGGTTCAGTTCACTTTTTACTGATGACAAGTTCATTAGTGTCTGTGCCTCCTTTCACATGTCCAAGGCCTTTCTGGGTTTTTAACCCAACACTTTTAATGCACACCTGTTTGCCCGGTGTTTGCCTGAGAGATACAGAGTAACTTGGCTGCTTGAAATGGAAAGCACTGGAAACTTTCCTGTTGAGCCAATTCTCTGTGTCTTGGGGGTTTCTCAGTTCTCCTTCCTAAATCCACAAGTTCACAGCTGTTGCTCTGCCTTGGCAGCATCATGACACAGCACTAAGGAAAGGACCCTGTCTCTGACCCAGTTGCCCTCCTTGCTGCATCCACAGTGAGAATAAGGCCCTTGGCCCAGGTCTGACTTTGCCTGGCTCTGTCTTTCCTCCCCCTCTTGTCAAAAATCCCTGCATTATTTGGACTTGGTCACTTGAAAGCCTTTATCTCTCCTTTCCATTTCCTCCTTTAGCAAATATGCCTAAGTGGATCAGTGTCTATATTGGACTTTCCCCAGAAAAATTTTCTAGAAGTGTGCTCAAGAAAATTTCATGGGTAGAGGATGGTTACTGGGCCTCCTTAACAGCTATAGCATTTCTGCCAGCTACAGAAATGCTGCCACAGGACTGGGAATGTGGATCAGTGGTAGAGTACTTGCCTAGTGTGTATGAGGTCCTGGGTTTGAGCCCCAGCATCACAAAATAAAAGTTTTTAAAAAATGCTACCATACCTTCCAGAGCCACTGCACCCTGTGTCTGGTGAAGTAGCTGGTCAGGGCTTTCTGGGCACTATTTTCAACCACAGGTAAAATGCATACCTTCTCATGCTCTTATCATTGTTGGGCTGGGGCTCAGGATGATTGAGCCAGGTGTCTGTGCTAGGGTAAATTGATGTGTCTTGCTTCCCCCTAGCATTCTGCAGGTTCTTGAGGAGAAGAGTGTGCTGTGGTATACAGAAGAATGAAGGAGAGTATGAGAACTGTGATCTTAAGGGAAGCTCACTGGGTTCACAGGCAGGTAAGCAGAACAAGATAGGCAGGACCTTGGTACCTGAGACACCAAGGCCTTTGCAAGAGAAAAAGGCCAACTAAGGAAGAGTCACTCTCTCAGCCATGTCCATGGGTACAACTCTAACCCAATGGGAGGAAAAGATAGAACTAGCCAGGAGTAAGACCCAGGTGAGAGGTCAGCAGGGCCTTTGGAGCTCCATGTCCCAGAGGCCCTAACTTTCCTTCTGGTGTTATTCTGGATGAGGATGCATAGCATCCCAGAGAAGCACAAAAGGGATTAAAAGGGAGGCTCATCCTACAACTGATCTTAGATCTTACTACCAGAATTTGTTTCTCTTTTCTTGGTAAATAAATATTTTTGGTAAATTCTTAGAAATTTCTCTGAGTAGCATAATTACATTGTCATATTAAAATCTCTACTTGTAAAATGTAATATGTCAAATTCATCTTAGTTTTATAGCCCTGCTTCGCCCTTTATTCATTAAATATAATTTACAAATACACAGTTGACAAGTTCTAAGTATACATAAATTTTTTTTGAAATACATCTGTTTCAAAAGCAGATCTTGGTTTATTTCTAGCTATTGTAATGGCTGAATGTGCTGAAGCAGGGGCTAAAGGCAAATAACTGCCATTTGAGTGCTTACTTTTAGCTCTAAATTTTTCTTCAGAAGAGTCATAACATAAGCAGAACTCACAAAAATGAGTTGGTGGAGTGATTCTTTAGTTTTTGGAGCATGAGCATATTTATTTCATTTATTTTTAACACCAAAAATAGAATAGACAATATAAACTCTAAAAGTTGGCCTCAAAAAGTTGCTGAAGACATGGAGCCTGATGATGACCCATCATGAGTAAGAAAAACAACAAATACCAAATAGCAGCATTGGGAAGCAAGAGAGAAAAGAAGGAAAGAAGGGAGGAAATAAAGAAGGAAGGAAGGAAGGAGGGAAGGAAGGAAGAAAAAGAAGAAGGAAGAAAAGGAAGATGCAGAATCTTTCAAAAATATTTAGGGTGTTGAGATGCTCATTTGGAGCATAGCTGGTGAAAAATTCTTTTCTTGTTGATGCAGCTGGTATTTAGAAATTTGACTCAGATGAATCTGAGGTTTTGTTTTAATTTGCATTTCTCTAATAGTGATATTAAGCATTTATTTGTGTATTTATTTATTGGCCATTTGTACTTCTTCTACGAGGTGTCTATTCATTCACTTGCCCATTTTTAAATTGGATTTTTTGTGTTGGGGAATCAAATTTTTTTGAGTTCTTTATATATTTATTATTTTCTTTATATATTATTTTCTTTATATATTCTTTTATATATTTTAGACATGAATTCTATTCTGACAGATAGCTAGACTTTTTTTCATTCTGTAGGTTATCTTTTCACTCTTTTGGTTGTTTCTTCTGTTGTGCAGAAGCTTCTGTTTGATGTGATCCCACATGTGCAACTGGGGTTCTGTTCAGAAAGTCCTTGCTTTCAGCTATGACTTCAAGGATCTTACCTATTTTGTCTTCCCAGCAGGGTGTTTCTGTTTTAATATTTAGTTCTTTGATACATTTTGATTTTAGTTTAGTATATGGTGAAAGATAAGGGTCTAGACTCACTCTTCTGCCTGTGGATGGTCAGTTTTTCCAATACCATTTACTGAAGAGATTATCTTTCCTCTGGTGTATGTTTCTGGCCCTTCTGTCAATCACATAGTTGATATGCCTGGGGTTGTTTCTGCATCCCCTCTTCTGTTCCACTGATCCTCAGGTTTGTTCTTGTACCAGTATCATGCTGCTTTTATCGCTATTGCTGTGTAAAGTAATTTCAGATTTAGGCTTGTGATACTTCCTGTTTTGTGCTTGTTGTCCAGAATTGTTTTTGCTATTCTGGGTCTTTTCTGGTTCCATATGAATTTTAGGATTGTTTCTCCAGTTCTCTGAAGAATGCTATTGTAATATTGATTAAGATTGCATTAAGTCTGTATATTAATTTTGGCAGTATGGCCATTTTGACAATATTCATTCTGTCTAACCAGGAACAGGTAATATCTTTCCATTTTCTAGTTTCCTCTTTGATTTTTTTTTCAGCAAACTGTAGTTTTTGTTGTAGAATTCTTTCACTTCCTTACTTAGGTTAATTCCTAAGTTTTTTGAGGGGGGTGAGTATTGGGGGTCAAAATCTGGACCTTGTACTTGCAAGGCAGGCAGCAGAACCACTGAGCTAAATCCCAGGGCTAGTATTTAATTTTTCGTGGTGCTATTCTGAATGGTATTTTTTGGATGAATTTCTTTCTCAGTGGGTTTATTATTACTGTACAGGAATGCTATTGTTTTTTGTATGTTGGTTTTGTATTCTGCTGTATTACATATTTGGTTAATAATTCTAAGAGTCTTTAGGTAGAATTTTTGGGATCTTCTATATAGAGGTTTATGTCATCTACAAATAATGATAATTTGACTTCTTCCTCTCCTATACATATCCCTTTTATTTCTTTTTCTTGTCTACTTGCTTTTGGTAATGTTTCAAGGACTATGTTGAACAGGAGTGGTGATAGAGGACATCCTTGTCTTATTCTATACTTTAGAAGGAAAGCCTTAATTTTTTCTTGATTTAATATGATGTTGGCATTAAGTTTGTCATAAATGACTTTTATCAGATCGAGGTAAGGTCTTTTAATACCCATTTTTGGGGGGTTGATATCATGAAAAGTTGTTTGATTTTGTCAATGACTCATTCTGTGTCACTTGAAATGATCATGAGATTTTTGTCCTTGTTTCTGTTCATTTGAGGTACAATTATTGATTTGCATATGTTGATCCATTTTGCAATCATAGGATGAAGCCTACTTGGTCATGATGTATGCTCTTTTTGATGATTTATTGTATTCTGTTTGCCAGTATCTTGTTGAAGCATTTTGCTTATGTATTCCCTACAGAGATTGGTCTGCAGTTGTCTTTTTGGTTGGGTCCTTGTGAAGGTTTAGAATCAAGGTAGTGGTAGCTTCCAGGAATGACTCTGTAGTGCTGCTTCTCTTTCAATTTCATTAAAAATCTTGAGGAGTATTAGTGTTAAGGACTTCTCTCAGTGAACCCATCTATAACTGGGCTTTCCTTAGTTGATAGGTTTTTTAAAATTACTGTGTCAATTTCATTGCCTGTTATTGGATTATTCAGGGTTTTTAAATCATCTTGGTTCAATTTTGGTAATGCATAGGTATCTGGAAATTTATCCATTTCTTCTGAATTCTCCAATTAAGTAGCATACAGGTTTGCAAAGTAGTTGCTAATAATCATCCGGATTTCAATGCTTTCTGTTATGATTTCACCCTTTCAGCTCTAATTGCATTGATTTGGGTCTTTTCTCCCTTTTTTTTTTTGTTAGATTGACTAAGGGTTTGTTATTTTGTGTATTCTTTCAAAGAACCAAGTCTTAGATTCATTAATTCTGTGTAAATTTTTTGGTATCAATTTTATTGATTTCTCCTCTGATCTTCATAATTTTCTTACTTATACTAGCTTTGGGTTTGGGTTGTTCTTGTTTTTCTAGGACCTTAAGCAACATTATTAAGTTATTTATATGGGCTCACTCTGTTTTTGTGATGCAGACATTCACAACTATAAACTTTCCCCTTAGAACAGTTTTCATTGAGTCTCATAAGTTCTAGTATGTTTTACTGACATCATCATGTATGTCTAGAAATAGTTTTATTTTTTCCTTGATTTCTTCTATAACACATTGTTTATTTTAAAATGTATTATTTAGTTTCTATGCATTTGCATAACTTCTGTGCTTTCTTTTGTTGTTGATTTCTAACTTCATTATGTAATGATCTAATAATACACATGGTATGATTTCAAATCTTTCACATTTATGGAAGCTTGCTTTATTGGCTAGTATGTGTCCTATTTTTGAGAAAGTTTCAGGTGATATTAAAAAGAATGTATATTATGTTGTTGTGTGGAGCACTATGTAGATAACTATTAAGACTATTTGCCCAAAGATTTGGTTCATCTCAGATATTTCTTTGTTGGGCTTTTGACTAAGTTGATCAATCTATTTGTGATAGTAGGGTATGAGGTCTCTCTTTATAATTGTGTTTATGTTTATCTGGTCTTTTATGCCCAGTAGTATTTGTATTATAAAGGTGGGTGTGCCATTGTTCAGTGCATATATGTTAATAATTGCTATCTCTTCATTTTGGATTGTTCCCTTAACCAATATGCGGTTAACTTATTTAACTCTTTCAGTTTAGACTTAAGGTGCATTTTGTCTAAATATAAGGTATCTACACCTGCTTTTTTTAGAATCCCATTTCATGGAATACTGTTTCCCATCCTTTGACTTTTCATCTATGAATTCTTTGGGAGTTAAATGTGTTTCTTTTATATAGCATACTGTTGGATTTTATTTTTGTTTTTGTTTTCTGGTACCAGGGCCTTATGCTTGCCAGGCAGGCATGGCACCACTGAACTACATTCCAGGCCCTGGATTTTGGTTTTTGATCCATTCTGCCAGTCTGTGTGTTTTGATTGGGGAATGGAGACCATTCACATTGAGAGTTATTATTGATAGGTACAACTTATTCCTGTCATTGCCTTATTTTCCTGCTGCTGATACCCTTTCTTTTCTACTTAACTACTCATCCTACGTGGTATATTAATTATGGTAGACATTTTGTCATTGTTAGCTTCATTGTCTCTTTCTAGTATATCCTGAAGAATTTTTTTGAATGTTGGTTTGGTGGGCAAAATTTCTTTAGGTACTCTTTATCATGCAAATATCTTATTTCTCCTTCAGTTTTGAAAGACTGTTTTGCAGGATATGTCAGCCTGAGTTGGAAGCTGGGGATTGAAATACTTCACTCCAAGCTCTCCAGGTCATTAAGGTTTGTATTGAGATGTCTGCTGTAATTCCAATTTCCTTTATATATGATTCATTGTTTCTCTCTCATCACTGTTTACATTCTGTTCTTGTGTTGGACTTCCAAGATTTTGAATATGATGTGTCATAGCTAGGTTCTTTTCTGATCATACCTGTTTGGGGTTCTCTTTCCCTCACTCATCTGTGTGTTTAATTATTTTCCTTTGTTTGGAAACTTTCCTGCTCTGATTTCTGTAGCTATGCTTTTTTATCCCATTTATACTATCTTCTGCTTTTTTACTTATTCCAATTAATCTCAGATTTGCCATCTTTGCATTATTTAGAAGTTCTGGGTCCATTTTATATGTTCTCTTATTTTTTTAATAACGTTATTGGTACATTTTATATATGCATACTGATGACGTTCATCATATGGAAATTATAGCTGTACATGATATATCTTGATTCTTCTTTTTTTCCCATTTCACTCCCTTCACCTGGCCCACTTTCCCTCTTTATTTATAAAACCTTTGTTTCCATTTTTCCTTCTATTCTTTTTTATCCTTTTCACTTCTTTTCTTTCCCCTTCCCCCTTACCTAGTTCCCTTTCCTATTTGAACATTTTCTTCCTTTTTCACAATATCTATTATACATTTTGGTCCCTATTTACACTTTGGGTTTCCACACCAGTGAAACTATGTGACACTTGAACATGTGTGTCCAATTTATTTCACTTAAGAGTATGACCTCAAGATGCATCCATTTACCTTGAAATATCTCAAGTTTATTCTTCTTTATGGCAGAGTAGTATAACATTACATATAAAAAAATCTTCTTTATCCATTAATCAATTGAGGGGCATTTAGGATGTTTCCATGATTTAGCTGTTACAAACTATGCTGCTGTAAACATGGGTGTGCATATACCACTGTGGTATAATGCTTTTAATTGTTTTGGAAGATACCAAGAAGTGGAATAGCTGGGTCAAGTGGAACATTTAATTTTGTTTTTTTGAGGACTCTCCACTCTGATTTCCACAGTAGTTGCACCAATCTACACTCTTATCAAGAGTGGAGAAGGATTTATTTCCTCCACAGCCTCAAGAGCATTTGTTATTAATTGATTTCTTGATAAAAGGATAAAAGCTATTTTTTCTGGAGTGAGATGGAATCTCAGTGTTGTTTTAATTTACATCTATTGAATGATAAGTGATATTGAATGTTTTTCACATATTTATCTGCAGTTTATACTTCTTCATTTCAGAAGTGTCTATTCATTTTAGAAGCCCATTTCTGGATTGGGTCTTTAAATCGGGGGGGGGGTCTGATTTTTTGAGTTCTTTATATATTCTAGATATTAGTCCTTTGAAGAACAGTTGGCAAAAAAATTTTTCCCATTCTGTGGAGTGTATCTTCACTCTGTTGGTGGTTTCCTTTGCTGTGTAAATAGTTTTTAATAATATGAGATTCCACTTGTTGTTTCTTTGTGATATTTCCTATGTGGTTGGGGCCTTGTTCACAAAGTCTTTGCCTACACCTATGTCTTCAAGAGTTCTACCTATTCTATCTTGCAGCAGATTTAGTGTTTCTGTTTTAATATTTCAGTCTTTGATCCATTTTTACTTTAGTTTAGTGCATGGTGAGAGATATGGGTCTAGTTTTAGTCTTCAGCACATGGAAAGCCAGTTTTTCAAGCACTATTTATTAAAGAGGCTATCTTTCTTCTTAGCTCCCTTTTCAAAGATAAAGTAGCTGAGTGTATTTGGAGTTATTTCTGTATCTTCTAGTTTGCTCTATTGATCCTTGGGTCTGTTTTGTTTTGGTTTTGGTTTTGGTTTGCCAGTACCATGCTGTTTTTATCACTATATCTTTGTTGTATAATTTTAAGTCTGAGATTGTGATGCCCTCTGCCTTGCCCTTGTTGCCCAGAATTGCTTTCACTATTCTAGTTCTCTTCTGGTTCCAAACGAATTTTAAGATTGTTTTCTCTAATTTTGTCAGCTATCCTATTGGTATTTTTTTTCCAGTACTGGTTATTGATCTCAAGATCTTGCATTTGTCAGGCAGGTGCAGAGCTACTGAGCTACATTCTCAGGCCCCTAGCTATTGTTATTTTGATCACCATTGCATTAAATTTTGTATAATAATTTTGGGAGTAAAGCCATTTTTTGCTATATTGGTTCTTTCTACCCAAGAACAAGGGATATCTTTCCATTTTCTGATATTCTCTTTCATCACCTTTTCAGAGTAGTGTAGTTTTCAATGTAAAAGTCTTTTACTTCTTTTGTTGGGTTGATTCCTAAATATTTCATTTTTTTGCACTATCATGAAAGGTGTGCTTTCCCTAATTTCTCTCTCAGTGAGTTTGTTGTTTATGCACGGGAATGCTATTGATTTTTGAATGTTGATTTGTATTCAGCTACAGTACTGAATTTGGTTAGTAAATCTAGAAGTCTTTTGGTGGAGTTTTTAGAGTCTTCTATTTAGAGTGTCATGTCATCCACAAATAATGATAATTAAACTTCTTTCTTTCCTATCCTTATTCCTTTTATTTATTTCTTTCTCTTGTCTAATTGCTTTGGCTAATATTTCCAGAACTGTACTGAGTAAGAGTGGTGATAGTGGACATCCTTGTGTTGTTCCTCATTTCAGAGTGGAAGCTTTCTGTTTTTGACCCTTTAGTATGATGTTGGCTATTGGTTTGTCATAGATGACGTTTATCAGGTTGTGATAAAGACCATGTATTCCAATTTTCTATAGGGTTTTTATTATGAATAGGTTTTGGACTTTGTCAAATGCTTTTTCAACATCTATTGAGGTGATCATGTGCTTTTCCATGATGTATCACATTTATTGATTTGTGTATGTTGAACCATCTCTGCATCCATGAGATGAATTCTACTTGGTCATTGTGTATAATCTTCTTGATGATTTGTTGTACTCCATTTGGCAGTATCTTATTGAGGATGTTTACATCTATGCTTATTAGGGACATTGGCCTGTAGTTCTCTTTTTTGATTGGATACTTCTCTGGTTTAGGTATCAGAATAATGTTTGCTTCCAGGAATCAGTTTGGGAGTATTGCTTCCTTTTCAATTTCATTAAAGAATTTGAGGAGTAGTGGCCTTAGATCTTCTCTAAATTTCTTGTAGAATTCAACAATGAATCTATCAGGACTTGAGTTTTTCCTTGTTGGTAGGTTTTTAATTACATCTCCAATTTCATTGTCTGCTATTGGCTTATTTAGAATCTTTATTCTTCTTGATTCTGCTTTGATAATTTATATGCATCTAGTAATCTGTCCATTTCTTCTGTTTTTCCATCTTCTTAGAATACAGTTTCTTGAAGTAGCTATTAATGATTTTCTGGATTTCTGCAGAATTCATTATGATTTCACCCTTTTCATTCCTATTTGCCTGGATTTGAATCTTAACTTTGTTTTTGTTTTTTTTGATAAGTTTGGCTAAGAGTTTGTGAATTTTATTTAAACTTTCATAGAACCAAATCTTTGATTTACTGATTCATTGTATTGTTTTCTTAGTTTCAATAGCATTAATTTCTGCTCTAATCTTTATAATTTCTTCCCTTTGGACTTGACTTGCTCTTTTTCTAGAAACTTAAGCTTCAACATTAGGTTATTTATTTGAGCACATTGTTTTTATTATCTGGGAATTTGCCATTATAATTTTCCCGGTAGGACTGCTTTCACTGATTCCCTAAGTTCTGGTATGTTGTTGACATTATTGTTCATGTGATAGGGAAAATTTTTAAATAAGTTAGTAGATTGAATATTAAGGTAGCTGTAGAAACAAAATAAGTAATGTATTCCTTTAAGATTTGCTTTTTCCATAAGTCTTGTTGTTTAAGGTGATGGTTATCTGACTCTTTAACCTGTAACTTCATTATAGATAACATTTTAACCTAACAAAGTTCAATGCCTGCATGAATTTACAGTGTATATGTGCTTATCTTGTGTCTGTGACTTGTAAATAAGAAATGGAATTATATTTACACATCAAAGACCACTAGGGTTGAGATAATGACTAACAAAGGTATAAAAAGAAGAGACTAACAAAGAACTGGGGTGGACACTGACCAGACTGGTTTCTGGTGGTCCCACCTGCTTGCAAGTAAACCTTTTATTATTTTACCCAAATTCTGTGTCTCTGTATATTTCTTTCCATGATTTCTGGAACACTTGGTGCAAGCACTGGGAAATTGGGAATGAAATAGTCATTTTGGGCATTGACCTGAACTCCACTGGTGGGAACAGCTCTCTGTCTCCTTGAGAGAAAAGGTACACCCTGGGACTAATTTCCTAGGCTCCTCAACAGGACTTGGAGACTTACTCACAGGTTGCAAATCACCCAAACCCGAGACAGAGGATGACAGAAGGGGGGCTGCTGCTGTTGGTATCTTGTCTGTCTCTTTCTTTTACTAGGTGAGAAACCCCAGGAAACCCCCTAGTTGTTAACTTTTGGTTTTGCTTTGGTTTCACTTTGTAAATTTGTATTTTGTAACTTTGGGCAAATACCGCACAGGGGCCCCATCACCCCTTGTGTTTTGCCATTTGGGGAGGTAGCTCCTCCCATTTGTTTTGGTTATGGTTAGGGGGTCACTGTGAGGGAATGTGATAACTTTTGAATAAGTGTGTGAGTGAGAGAGTTCTGGATAGGAAAGTGAATGGAATGAGCTGTGGTGCCAAGACAGAGGGAGGAGGCGCATCCGCTTAGAGAGTCCTCCCTGAGTTGTGGAATTTGCGCATAGTCTGTCCTATGATTCTGTGGTCACATTTAACAAAGGCACAATGCTGAGTTTACATGACAGCCCACCTTGTCCTGAACAGACCTTAAAGTGGCCAAGAGGCTCTCAGCCAGGCAGGCAAGTGAGTGATTGCTTCTCATAAGTGGTTCCCACCTTTGTTTGTCTTGCATCTCCATACAGGGTACCCAACCATGCACCAACACTCTGACTGGCTGATGTGGGGACAGAAACATCTCATCCTATTGTTTTGAAATGCATGTTTAAGAATTTTAAGAAAGGTCTTACTGGAAATTATGGTATTAATATGAAACCCCAAAAACTTAGAACCTTTTGTAAGTGAGAATGGCCCATGCTTTTCCCACCTTGTCCAACTGAGAGATCCATAGATGAGGGTCTCGTCTGGTCCATCTGGCTAATAATCACTGCCCATGGATGGGAACATCCAGATCAATTTCCCTATATTTATTTATGGCTCAAATTGTGCCACAGCATGTCTCCTTGGCTTCATATGTGCACCCTGGAAGTAAAAAGTAATATTCACAGGTCCAGAGAAGGTGGGGACAAAAGCATAAGAACTGCTTGGCTTTAGAGCACTAGAGGGTGCATGCTATGGTCAGACTCAGAGAGGATCGAATAGAGCTTATACTCAAATAGAAAAAATTGAGAAGAGAAAATAAGTAATGGATGGAAAACAGCTAAGAAATCTCTGAAGAGCATAAAACAAAACCAGAGAAAGTAAGAAATTTTACAAGAGAAATCAAGTTACAAATTTTAGCTAACTGATGAATGTATCTGTGTTTCAGTTTGAGTTGATGTTTAATTGGTGTGCTTAAAATGTTTATTGCACATTGCAAGTTCTTCAATTGTAATTATAGGGTTAACTTGCTCTTTTCTGTACTTTGTTGATAAAACCTCAAGGTTACTACTGTTCTATTGGCAGCCAACCAAATTTAAAGTATAGCAATCTGAGAACAAAAAGGGGACACTTTAAGATTTTAACAGCTAAAGATGATTCTGTGATAAAAGGTATATAGTGAGATAAAAAATATTAAAAAGCTACAAGTAAAAGGTACAATTTTGATATAAAAAACTTTGTATGTTTGTCTTGTTAAAAAGATAAAAAGAGTTATACAAGACCAGAAGGCCTAGGTATGTCAAAAGATGTGTGAAAGTGATTTATAAAAAAAAAAATGCATGTTTGTTGGTTTCAAGTTTGTTATAAAAAGTTTATATATGTTTACATTGGTCATCATCAAAGGGTTAAATTCTAAATATGATACTATAATATGTATATATTAGTCATCTTCAAAGGGATTAAGAGCCAACAGGTTACAATATGACTTCCTCCTTTGTAGTGAGTTAGAAAAAAGACTGTTGGGAAAAGGCACAAATATGTCAGACCAAAGTGCAGTATTTGAGATTTGACGTTAAAAAGGACAAAGTAGGCTAGGTCCAGAGAAAAAGAAAGTCATTTATTATTTGCCAAGACTCCTCCAAAATGCTTCAATTATTTGATTCCATCTTTGCTATCCATCCTCCTAATTGGAAGGACTATAAACAACTTTGTAGAACTTTGTTAACCTCTCAAGAAATGTAGAGAGTTTTAGGAGAAATTAAAAAGGTCAATGCTCCTAGGATGTTGGCAGGCACACAAAATCTAGATGATTGGCAATTTCCAGTGAATGAGCTGCCCAATTGGAACCCAAATACCCCAGGAGGCCAGGACAGCTTAAGCAATTATTGGATGGCCCTCCTGGCAGGGACATGAGCCGCAAGTAAAAGACCTACAAATATGATTAAAATGCTAAAAACACACCAGGAGCCCAATGAGAGTCCTGAGAGATTTTATGAGTGGCTCTATAAAATCTACAGAATGTACAGACCATTTGATCCTGCTGTTCCTGATAACCACCAGTTAATCAATATGATTTTTTTTGACAGAGTCAGCTCAAGATATTAGAAGGAAAATTCAAAAAGCAAGAAACTTGGGAGGGTATGAATATAACACAGTTGCTGGAATTGGCTAGGAAAGTATATGTGAATAGAGAGACAGTGAGAGAGAATGAATGGGCTAAGTGGGAAGAAGAATGAGATAAGAGATGGGCCAAATACATAGCAGTGACTATGGGAGCCAAGGTAGAGAAAGAAAAAGAAAGACAGGGAATGAAATCAGAAGGAAAGCAAAACAAAGGTCTTAAACATGAGGACTTAGATTGTGACCAGTGTGCATATTGCAGAGAGAAAGGACATCATAAGAACAAATGCCCACAGCTCAAAGAAAGGAAAAAGCAGGAATTAAAGGAAAGACTGGCATGCTGTTGCCCAAAGATAGTGACTGACACAGACTGGGCTTGATGCAGTTAGGTCCCCATGAGCCCATGGCCAATATAATGATCGGGGGCCAAAATATGTCCTTGATGGTGGACAGTGGAACAGAGCACTATGATTTACTGTTATGCAGCCTGACCCAAAAACAATGCTGGGAAGGCACAGAAGGATTGTTACACTTGCAAGGAGCTGGTTATAAAGTATCATGGAAGAAAGCCCAGATTTGTGTACAGCATGTTAAATATTTAGGATTTGAAATAACACAGGGCATGTGTTATCTAGGAAATGAAAGAAAACAGGTTATTAGTGCCATTCCTGAACCCCAAACAAAGAGACAGCTGAGGGAGTTTCTTGGGGCTACAGGCTTCTGTAGAATTTGGATTCCTGGTTTTGCAGATATCACTAAACCTCTTTATGAAGCCCTAAAGGGAGAAGAAGAAAATCATTTACTTTGGCTATAGAATGAAAAAAAAGCTTTTAAGAAACTAAAACTGACCTTAGCAGCCACCCCTGCTTGAAGCATACTGGATGTAAAATGGCCTTTTTGTTCCATGTGTAACTGAGAAGAACCATGTGGCCCTTGGATCATTAACCCAAGAAGTAGGCCCATGGAAACCAACCAGAGACATACTAGTCTAAAAATTTAGATCCAGTAGCAAAAGTGTGGCCTCCTTGCCTTCGGGCATTGGTAGCCTCAGTTTTATTAATCTGAAAAGCAGAAAAGCTAACCCTAGTTCAGGAACTGACTGTGCAGGTTCCACATGCAGTCTTGGAACTGTTGAACACAAGAGGGCATTGATAGCTCTCAAATAATTGGGTTACTCAGTATCCAGCCCTTCTCTGTGAGAATCCCACTTATGGTTTATTCCTGTAAAAGCTTTAAATCCTGCTACCTTCTTGCCCATGGAGACAGGCCCTCCCAATCATGACTGCTTTTCACTGATGAGCTCTCTTTCAGCTTCCCTGACCTACAAATGACACCGTTGTCCAATGCTGACCTCATTCTTTTCACGGATGGGAGCAGGTTTGTGGAAGATGGGGTTCATCATGCTGGATATGTGGTAACCATGAAGAATGAGGTAATTGTAGCCAGGGCCCCTCCCTATTGGCTGGTCAGCACAGTGTGCTGAGCTCTGGACACTCATTCAGGCACTCTGATGGACAAAGGGTAAAAAGGTAAATATATATACAGACTCTCACTATGTATTTGCTACATTGCACATCCATGGCATGATTTACTGAGAGTGAGGTCTTCTCATGGCAGAAGGGAAGCAAATTAAAAATAAACAGGAAATTATACAATTTCTAGAGGCAGTGTGGAAACCTAGCAAAGTTGCAGTGATACATTGTTCAGGACGTCAGAAAGGCAAAGACTTCATTGCACAAGGTAACAATAAAGCTGATGCTGAAAGCTGAGAAAGACAATGCACTCAAAGCATTGCTCTCACCACTCCAGAGGCTGATGAGTCAATGCACTGCTGAAGAATGGGAGCATTGGCAAGAACAACATGGATTATTGTGTTGTGCCAGATCACCACTGATTTAAGTTTCTTTGTTTTTGAACTGCAGATGTTTAAGCCTGGTGATGAAAAGTTTGATGAACAGTATGTGACTTTTAAAATGGTAAAATGGGAACTGGAAGGCTATCCTTTTACAATATTCTTTGATGTCTACCCAAGGGAACATTATGGGGGACCTGGAGTAACTTCTAATTCTGGGGGATATTCAAGTGAAAAGTCAAATTGCAAAGAAAAATCAAGAGTCTGGCTCAATGACTCCAATGTAGGGTAAGTCACTGGCAATTGTGATAATTGTAAACAAGGTCAATGTAATCCTATATCTATGTATATGTCAGCCCCATGGAATGCTATTTGATCTCAAGGAGTAGTATATCAAATTTATATAGGATATCAGTCCACTGCTAGACATGCACCCCAAAAGAGAAAATGGTGGACATTGCAAATTAAAAAGATATGGTAAACTGTTCCCCCTGAAATGGAAAAAAACCCTGCCCTCTAAGAAATCCAAGCCATGCTAAAAGGGCATTCCCAAAATTATATGGGAATAGATATGATAAATTTAATTAATAGCACCCATACATTGCTCATGTTGGCAGATGAGAAGTTGGCCTCAGACTGTTGGTTGTGGGTCCCTTTAAATTTGATGACTTATGAAGCTACAGGAATCTATACCAATCTTACCCTCAACACACAAGGACAGCTATGCATTCACTTCTGAAATATCCTTCCAGGGTTATTTGGAAATGGAACATGTTTTCTCAGGGGACAAAGAAATAATGGGATAGATAATACTTGTACAAATGTAGTCTTGTTAAAAGGAGAAAACAATTATGTGGCACCGAATGGGACCCTTTTCATCTGTAAGGATAGAGTGTATAAGGTGATCTCTGGAAAAATCACCACATGTGCTCTGGGAATTGTAATCCCAAATTTATCTGTTTACACTCCAACAGCCATGAGGAGGGTGCCTTTACAAATCACCTCCCCAATGCTTTTAACTCAGACAAAAAGAGACCCAGTAGTCCTGCCCATCCTAGCTGGCCTTGCAATTACAGGAAGTCTTGCTCTAGGAGTGATAGCCATTGGCCTAGGGCATAAACAGTATATTTCATTAGGACAAGAAATTAGAAAAGATCTTGAGGAAATTTGAGATGCACTTCAGGCCTTAGAAACACAGCTAGATTCTCTAGCCAATGTTGTGTTACAGAACAGGTGAGCTCTCGATTTGCTCACAGCCCAGAAAGGAGGGACTTGCTTATTTCTTGGTAAAAAGTGTTGTTATTATACCAATAAATCTGGTGTAGTACAAGAATCACTAGACAAACTGAAAGATCAGATCAATGCTCTTGATGAGGAATTTGATATAGGAGAGCTGTCCTATGGGATTAATTTTACTTGGGCAGGATGGAAAACTTGGATAGAACCTCTTCTGAGTCCTCTTCTTGTTATAATATTACTATTAACATTTGGTCCTTGTGTCATTCAATGGATTTCAAGATTTATACAGGAGTGTATTGCTTCCACTCAACACTATCAAATGCTAGTGCTAAGAAATGCAGATAAACTAGATAGAATATATTATGGATAGAAGAATTATCCCAAAGTAAGCAGAGGGAAGAATGACAGGGAAAAGTTTTAGATAACTTAGTAGACTGAATATTAAGGTAGTTGTAGAAACAAAATAAGTATTGCATTCCTTTAAGATTTGCTTTTCCCGTAAATCTTGTTGTTTAAGGTCACAGTTATCTGATTCTTTAACCAGTAACTTCATTATAGATAACATTTTAACCTAACAAAGTTCAATGCCTGGGTGAATTTACAATGTATATGTGCTTATCTTGTGCCTGTGACTTGTAAATAGGAACTGGAATTGTATTTACACATCAAAGACCACTAGAGTTGAGATAATGACTAACAAAGGTATAAAAAGAAGAGACTAACAAAGAACCAGGGCAAACACTGACCAGACCAGTTTCTGGTGGTCCCACCTGCTTGCAAGTAAAACTTTTATTATTTTACCCAAATTCTGTGTCCCTGTATATTTCTTTCCGTGATTTCTGGAACACATACATTTCATTATTAGCTAAGCTTCTGTATTTTTTAATCTATACCTTCTCTAGATTCACTGATCATTCCCTTCATTATGGTAATTATTTCTGAAATTTCTGAGAAATAATTTCTAATTTGATTTTTTTCTAGAGCCTCATTCATTTGCTTTGTTACTTCTGGTGTTGCTGCTTCAGAGTGTCCAGACGGATGGCTTTCAAACTGTTTCACCTCATTGACCCTTGGGTTTGTGAGATGGAAGTCTGGGGTTTCATTATGCTTCCATGTCTTCTAATTTTCTATTTTTTTAGTTTAATTCCTGCATTGATACTTGTAAATTATTTGTGGTAGGTATCATTTTTTCTTTTAAATTCTTTTACTGATACATTTTAGGTATATAATACGTTTACATTTATCATTGCCTGCTTGTACCTGTACATGATGAATCTTGGTTCTTATTTTTTTCCCCATTACCTGTCCACCCTTCGTCCCCTCTTCCTTTCCCTATTTACAGACTTCATTTCCATTTTTTTCTTTTCTCATAATTCTTCCCTTCCCTTCTTTCCTTTCCCCTGAGTACTACTCAGCCATAAACAATGAGAAACTAGAGACATTTATAGCTAAATGGATACATATTGAGGCCATACTCTTAAATAAATATGGTCAGTATCTTTATTGCTAGTATTGAGAGCCTTTAGGAAATGCCTACTTCTCAGAAATGTCTTCTAGACATAGCTAGCTTTTGGGTTTTGAGTCTGTTGCAACATCCTACCTCTTTAATTTATTGGGGATGAGCAGTTGTTGCCTGTTTTGCCTAGGTCCTGGTTCTTTGACACTGGCCTGTAGTATTATTTATGACCATTAGGCAATCTCAGTCTTGGCAAACAAGGAAGAACAACTGATTAGAACAATTATGTTACCTTGGTTAAAGTAGTACCATCAGTAATAACAATATCATCAGACACACCCTACAAAATGACAAACCTATGTAACTATTAATTTGCCATCTTTAACTGTATGAACAATATTTGTAGTTAAATAACAAAATCTAAAACAAACCAGAAAATTGTGTACAGTAAATATTCCCTCAATATGGGGATTTTATCCTTAGGGAAGAAAATTGAAAAAGGGTTAGAGGAAAAATAGAGAAATAGAAGAAGAGAAAGGGATTAGAAGCAAATCCAGAGGACAAAGGAAAATTATGCAAGCTTTGGGAATTCATAAAGAAGATAGGAGGGAAATAAAGATGGAAGAATTAGAAATAAGAACAGAACAAAATAACAACAATGAAACTAGAAACAATGTTCTGACTCATATAAAACTAGAACAAACAATCAAGAAAAAGAGAAAATAGGAAGAATATTAAAAAGCAAAGAAAGGAAGAAAAATACAAAGGAAAACGTCCACTTCAGGGCATGTCTCTGCTGTCATGGTTGACAGAGGGAGTAGATGGAGCCCATATGCGTTGATTGACCCCAGCAAGCCATCAGTAGAATTAGTGGTGGATAATCCTAGCAAACTTGGGCCTTTAGTTCCATTGAAGTTCAGGCTTCTGCTGGTTTCTTGTTGTCAGACTGGAACCAGAGTTATTCAGCCAGCAATACTCCAAGTGCCCCCTACTGGCTTGAAATTGGTTCCCTGACCACCTGCCAGCTTGAACATGGCTGGGCCTCATTCTGACACTTGGAGCTGCTAGATGGAGCCAACCTTTGACTGCTCTGAGTTCTTAGTTCAGTTGGCCCCTTCTCAAAATGGCTACCATCCAATCGACATCTCCTGAGTACATTTGAATCAAAATAATTCATGAGCCACTGCAATATGCAGATTTCACTACTCTGTTTCTCTGGTGCATTTCTCTGTGGAGGCCTCTGTGGTTAGCAGTAGCCACTGTGCCTCTGTAGGTTCAAGCCTCCCCCACTGCTTCAGGGTTCAGAGAGAAAGGACTGCTTGCCATCACCCTCTTCTGCATTGTATTCCCTCTCTTTGCTCTCCCTGTTGGTTCTAATTCACACTTCAAATCCACTTCCCTCCTCCTTCTCTTCCTCACATTTCTATGTTCCAGTGTCTAGATTTCAAATATCAGAGAGACTGTTTCTCTGCTGCTCACCATTCCACCAACTTCCCGCCCTCTTATTGTTTTTAAAAGCTCCCTCAATAAACTGCAACAGCCTTGTTTTCAAGTTCTGATACTGTATGCATACATTGATTGCTTCTTGCTCCCCATACTTTTGATAGAATTTTACTCTCCTGAATTTCTATTTGGAGCCTTTGTATGGACTCTAATTCTTTTCTATGTTGGTCATTCATCTTTAGCATTGTTTTGTTTTTCTCTTTTATCTTTTCATTAGGGTCATCTGTAGACCCACTGATTGCTTTGCTTATTTCTCCTAATATCTTTTTACTTATATTTTCTGTAAGCTTCCCAAATGCTATACTGATCTGTTTCATTATCTCTCATGATATCATTTTGAATAATTCAGGTGTGTGATTTTTTGCTTCCACTCCTTCTATGCCCCATGGATCCACTTTGGAGGAGTTGGGAGTTTTTGAAGGCATTTTGTTGGCATATCATTTCATGTTCTATTTTGTTTGTTTGCTCCTTTATGTTGAGGCTTGTGGGTTGGTTATAGTGTAAATCCTTGTTTCTAGTATGGAGATTTATTTAATTAATATCTACTTTCACTGGTGTCATCTGGGTGTGGCTAACTACTGACCTTTGCCTCTATCCCAGGATCCAATCACCTCTGTTTACTTGAGATGGGAGATTGAATGGTATTTGGCACCTAATTTTCCAGGAATGGGCCACAATATTGCTAATGACCCCCCAAAAAACAGATATTAGCACCCTAAGACAACCAATTAATAGAAACAGGTATGTCACCCTGGCTAGAGTAACAAATCTTCATCAATTTTAGCATCAAATGCAAAGTGAATATTTGCAAACTCTTAGGACCAATGAAGTGCCACCTTTAGCCATAAAAGACAGACCTATATCTATAGTATGACCACTAAGATAATTCTAATATTGAGCAACTATTTTTTGACCTACAGTAAATATCTTGTAAATGAAACAATTTTACTAATCATAGAATAATATCCAACAGCAATAGCATAAAGTTAACTAGCTCTAGCTGTCTACAGATTCATAAAGCTTAGTAGTTGTACTAGTAAAGATAGAGGTGTGGGGAACCAGGGAATGAAAAAAGCAAAATTTGAAAATTTAATCATGGTATATGAGAAGTAGGAGAGAAAAGCGGGATAAGGAGTTCTATTGAGGATTAAAGGGAAATTAATAGTGTTAAAAATACAGGCACAGGAAAGAAAGAACAAGAGAAACAAGAGAAAATATAAATAGAGCAAAAACAAAAAAGAAAGACAAGGAAGAGAAAAAGTTGAAGGGGTAAAGAGAAAAGGAAAGAAAAACTAAAAGATGATAAAAGAAAGGGAGAGAAAACCACCAAAAATGATGAAGGAAAGGTAAAAATAATACAAAATGGGAAACTAAAAAATATTGAATTGAGAAATTCCTGGGTTATTGAATGAGTGGTTTGTTTGCAAGAACTGGTCTTAGAATTCAGCCAGTCACAATTCCCAGGCCTACCTTTAGGATCCATGGGTTTTTGAGGTACCCACTTTGCACTAGAGTCCACTATGTTATTTCCCTCCAGACTATGATCACTATAAATGCCAAGACATGTCCTTGGTCTCATTATTAGGGGGGAACAAAATCAGCCTTCTGGTCTCTGTTGGATATAGGTCACAGGGCGAGAGGTTGAATGGGCTGTTGGACTTAATGTCCACAGTCATGGTGTCAGATTGCTCCCTTTTCTCCCTGGGCATTGTCTTAGTCTAGGATCAGGTCAGTTGGTTAGTTCTCATTCCTTCTGACCCATGGCATAGGGAAGCAAAATGTAGAGCCAACTTGGAGTTGATGAGTGGTCACCTCTGGCATCAGGGGCACTGCATGTCCTAGGTAGACCTGCTTGCTCTTATCAGGGAGTACTCCAAACATTCTGTTCCTTAATTGTCATCCATAGGAGGATTTCTTGACAGAGCATCACCATGACTGTCATCCACAGTACAGTGTGACTCTGTCTTTCTAGCATTGACTAGAATATGATCGATTTCCTGTGAACTGGAGACACAAATTTGCCTTGATTATATGCTACAGTTTAACAGGAAGAAGAACATTTCTATGTGGTCCCCAGTGTAATGGGAGATACTTAGTAGTCTGCTGGGCTGGGAGACAAGCCACCAAGGTTGAGACCTCAATGATTATGTTGGAGGCTCTAAGGTCAACAAGCCAGGAGGGGCCCATTGCATTCATTCATTCATAGGGAAATTCTTATGTCCCAGGATGGGCCTGGCACAGCTGTGGGTGCTGGGCAGGCACCAATGAACCAAATAAGCCAAAATCTCTGTCCTCATGGAGTTCCCTCGCAATAGGGACAGCAGCAGGGACCAAGACTCTGCTTGGAATCAGTGAAATAAATCTCCTCCTCCAGAGCCCAGTAAAGGGCAGCTACATCTTCCAGTGTCACTTTTCCCCTTGGTCACTGGGGCCTCTACCCATAATGTCACCAGACATCATCTTGAAGGGTGATGGGGAAGAGGAAATTACACTGTGAACACCCAATCAGTTCCCTACCAAGTTGATGCTAAACTTGGGAGGACAGGTACCTCTATACAGGAAGAAGTGGCAGTATTTAAGAAGTCATTAACAAGCAAGTTCAAATTCCCACTCTCCACATGTTTGGGAATTCAGAAAGAGAATTCAAACACTTACAGCAAATAAGTACATCTAAGTAGCAGCACTTAAAAAAAGATACCTCTATGTCACACGTAAATGCAGACTTATTTTGGGGTTGCCTTGTAAAAATAGAACTCTACATCATGTACACAAGATTGTCTTTGATGGTTCTCTATGCTGCCCTGGAGAATTTGTCCAGCATCAAATTCCCATCACTTTTGTCTTCTGCAGGAGATAGATGAGAAGGAAATCAAGATATCACTAGTAAGAGGGTTCTCAGGCACCCTGAAAATAATTACAAGAAATGTTCAAACAGAGAAATGCACTGTGGAGATGGTGGTTAGTACTGCAGTTATCCTGATGAATAGACTTATGTATTGAGTGACAGCATAGGGGAATTGCATGGCGAGATCACCCAATTTGTTTCTAAATGGGACAGCACTGTTTAGGACTGTGTCAGAAATGCCATCAAGACTTCTTTGGCTTCACCTTGTTGATACTGAAATGCAGACTAATTCAGTCTCCTGTGGACTAATAAGAAAGAGAGAACAAGTCCCAAAGGGTCACTACAATGTAGTAAGAACCTGAAAAAATGCACTATTTTTAAAAGAATGAAGTTTTATGCATTTCAAGAAGATCTGATGCTGCTGCTTATGGGGAGGATATCAGTGAGAGAATGAGGGAGTGAGCAGACAAGTGAGTGGGATTCCCCGGATTGCTTGGAGTGAGGAAAGCACACAGCTAGTTATATAAGATTGGAGCTTTACAGGCATAATTTATTAAACTGCATGGCAAAAGTTATACTCTTACAGTCCCCTTTCTGTGGGTATATTTTGATTTCCTAAATAAGACTCAGTACAGGGTCATTATTTGCTCAACACACTTATCTCAGCCTCACTGAAAGAGGGGAAGAGAATCTCTCTTAAGCTAAGAACCATTAACAAGTAACATCTAGCCAGAAACTGGTAACTCTTGAATTAATGTTTATTGGTAATTTTTATTTATCTGGTGATATGAAGTTTCCCATAGAAATATATTTATTTAAATAAAACTAAGAGAACATGCAAATAAAAGTATTCACAAAGTAGTACATGTAATTCAAGATATGGCTAATTCTGAGCCTGCTTACTATATGAATGACAGATGTTTGAAAAGCACTGTGTTAATACATAAACTATTCATGTACCACAGTTCTTTAAATATTTGTTTCTTAAAGTAGGTCAAACATGTCTCTTGTTTATGGTATTACTTGCTTAGCATGTTAGTTCTTCATAGATGCTTTAAAAATTATTTCTCCCAGTGCTGGAACATTATTCACTTTTCCAATTACTTGAGCCAAGTTTAATGAGATTTTATGGTAAAAGAAACCTAACATGGAGCATTAGTTCAAAAAGAGTCCTGTTCCCTCAAGAAATCAGGAAATTGTTTTAGGACTAACAAAGTTAGATGAGGGTACTTGTTGGAAAAGTTTGGGGACTACTCTAATATTTAAGGCAACGGATGGGGGATTTAGCCATTGTGTTTACATTTCAACCCTCTCTTTAGTCAATGTCACCTTTTTCTATGGCTGCTTCTTCCTTTACAAAATAGGACTGGAAGGAGGAAAAAAATGTGGCTGAGTATGAAGGTGATATGGGAAAGGAGTTGGCAAGTATGTGGATAGGCCAAGATTAAAGCAGAAGAACAAATTAAAATGGATAGGATCTTAGTAAAGAAAAGATGTCACAGAAGGCCAATTACAGGAGATTGCAAGAAGCATGTTCTTTGGAACTGGCAGATGTGAATTCAATTGCTGGCTTTGTAATTCACCAGCCACAAGCCTCCATTTCCCCATTAGGGCCATGGGGTAATTAAGCCTTGCTCTTCATTTGGAAAAAGGCGCAGTGGGTAAGAGAGGGTAAGGCAAGTAAGTCAGGCTCTGCATGGTGATTAAAAAGCATTCCACTTACTGAAAGAATCTGGAACTCCTAGTTTTCAATCCAAGTAATTAGAATCTATAAAAGTTGTTCCTAAGAAGATCAAAGTGCATCTGTTTGTCAGAAAGAAATATTTTCAGAGTATGGCTATAGAGAAACATAATTTTTTTAATTTAAAAAGCACAGGTGATTTTTTTCAAGGCTCTGTTAAATACTACATTGAGATCTACAAGCACAACTGTCATGATCTTTGCTTGTGCAGATGGATGCAGACCTCTCTTGCAGTCTGAGGAATTCACACGTCTTTCTAAATACCTATGGATTTCAGAACTCCAGGATCCAGGTTCTACTCCCCATCAGCTATGTTGGGGAGCAAAGAGCTTGACTGAATTGTCCACCCTTGATCCATGAGTCATGTTTTCTTTTTCTTTTTCTTTTTCTTTTTTTTTGGTACCAGGAATCGAACTCAAGGCCTTGTCCTTGCCAGGCAGGTGTGGCATCACTGAGCTAAATCCCAGGCCCCATGAGTCATATTTTCAACATACAAACTTGTCCTGCTGTAGCAAGTGATTAGCTCTAATCCCCCTTAATTTCTTACAGATCCTGAGCTAAACTAATTTGCATGTCTGCCATAAGGAGCTGACATTGTGCTAGAAGTCTGGCCCTAGCCTGCTTGGAAATGCAGCATAAACAATGCCATCTTTGTTCAGCTGGGATATTCCCCTAAGTCTATAAATTGGTGATGAAGAGTAAGAAAAAGAGGAAGAACAGTAATAGGCCTTGGTGGCATGTGCTGCTGCATAGGGCAGGATAGATAGGGCAGTCCGTGGGTTTAATGAATGCAGTGGAAAAGCATGCAGATAAAGCCCTGGCTAGCAGAGTGGGGCTCCTGTATTAATTCTGGAGATGTAAGCATGAGGCTTGGGAATTTGAGATGAATCCACATGGTGTCCAGCGCACCAACTATCAAATAAGCCAGTTAGGGCTCTTGGTCCAAAGTTTGAATAGTCCAGGTTGACCTTTTCTGACTGCCTAGAGATGGGTGTCCGGCCATGGGCAACCTTTCCTTCTTTTGTTGAAAAACCAGAATCAGTTCATCACTGGTGCTGAGAAGACTGGATTTCCTGGAGCATAAAGAAGATGGTCTCATCATTAAGACTATTATCACTTCCAATTACCTTGGCTCATTTTCACCTGACACTAATGTCAGGGAGCTTTAGGACAAGATTCATTTTTAGGTCACCAATTTCATGGGACTCATGTGGAGAACACCATGTTGTAACCGGAAACCTTTATGCAACAAAAAAGCAGGCTTATTTGTAGAAAGTGACCCTGTCTGAGAGTTGTTGGCTGGTGGTCTAAAGGCACAGCAGGGAGGGACTCGAGGAAGGAGCAGTGAGGGTAGGAGTCTGCTGAGATGTGGACTGATTGATCCCCAGTCTTGACTCAGTCTCAGGAATATTTCATTTGTAGCTGATTTTTATATCAAGGTTATAAGATTTTTTAAACAATTTTTAAATAAGGTTTTTTTAACACTTCTGAGGTTAAACTCACCCAAAGAACTACCTACTGATATGATTCAATCTCCCCAGAGGTGAGGCCATTTGGACATCCTGTGTTCATTATGTGCACTAGGTACGGTAGGGTGAGGACCAAGACAGACACCCATACTTGATGACAGTAGTTCCAGAAGGTGGAACTGACTAGTAGAATGTATAGTCCTCCATGGTAGAAGTGGAAGATATATAGGTGGTAAACAGGCCATTAATGACAGAATAGGATCAGCTCTAAATAAGCCTGTGGTACATGAGTGCTCAGTCAGACTCTGAAGAAGCCTAATCCCTGTTTATTCCTCATTAGGATTCCCCAAGTCCCCTTAGGTTTACAAAACTCTGGAGCTCTCCTCAAATGGGGTTCTAAGAGTGACTGGGTAGAAATGATCTCAAAAATGCCAATTGAAAGACGGCATCCTGGTGGGCTCTCTTCTCTCCAAGTGACCCTCCTCTTGGTTCATTTACCAGACGCCCCTTGCTCACCATCTATGAATCTGATGGAGCCTTGTCTGTTCCAGAAGCTTCCCCTTCTAACCACCAACCCTACCCAGCCTGCAGATATCCTGAGTTCCCCCACACAGCCTCTTGCTGTCTTATCCCTTGCCCCTAAGGAAAAGTTTGAGTCCCCTATTAGACCTTCTTCCAAACAATTTCCAACAGAAAATGTTTCCTTCTCTCCAGGGTAAGATGCTCTTACTTGCTAGATTGCTTGGTTTGCATAAGGTAAAAAGAATGGAGGGAAGAAGAAACATTGTCACTGTGACCTAAGCAGAGTCACTTTGCACCACAGATGGGTAAAACGAGTTTACAGCAAACTGTCCCAGGGGGTTCTGATCCAGCTGAGGCTGTCAGGGAAGTCATTCCTAGGGGGGCAAAGAAGAAAGAGTGTTCTCAGGAGAGGGACCCTCAAGTGAAAGGGCCCTGTGGTCATATGGAGCCTGGCATCATCACAGAGCTGAAAGAAAGCCAGGGAGCATGGAAAGACACATGGGCACAAATTACCCAGTGCCCAAGAGCCTGTTACAGACTCACTGGACTCTGAGGGATCCATGTCAGATGAAGTGCTGTGAGTGTATGGAGGACAGTAAGAAATGATGTAGATAGATCAGTTTGGAAATTGGCTGCCATTGGGAGGGAAGTCATTTTGTGTTACACAAATTGGTGGCAAAGGACATGGGGAGGCACATACGCACTCAAGAGATCTTGGGGCTTAGGACCACTGGGGTATGACTGAGTTGCCTCAGGAGAAAAGGGTATTTTAAGGCTGGCTTTGAGTTTCATCATGAGAAAACAGGTACTAAGAAGGCAGATGGAGAAGACCAGAAAGAACTACGAGTTTGGCATTGGACTTGCTGGGTTGTTGAGTATTGAGGGCCCACATCCAGCCTGATGTGGGCACTTCTTCAGCAGAGGACTCTGTGTGAGTCCAGCTGGTGTCAGGGCAGCCCTAGAAGCCAGGTCTCCAGGGTGTGTTCTCTATCGCAGGTCTTCAAACTCCATGCCTATAACTGGCCACTTTTGAAAGATAATTTTCTCTTTTGAAAAAGTCATGATTTTGGTTTATGACTTTGATCTCAGGTATTAATAGTACCCAGAATTTAAGGGAGACATAAAAATCAAAATCAATGGGAAAGGTTTCCTTTCCTTGAGATATCCTTCAGCTCTTATTTCTGGAAGAAAAATGTGTGTGTGTGTGTGTGTGTGTGTGTGTATGTTAACATTTCTCAATGTTCAATAAGGTCTTAATAGGTTAGAGAACAGGAGAGATTTTTCTACGACTATTGGCACAGTACAGACTGAAGGCAGAGAGACAAGTGCTTCTATCATGTGTTGAGATTCTGGACATATTGAAAATAAAGAAATGCCAAAATAGACCTGCCAAAATTTTGTCATATTTTAAATGTTTATATTAAAGCAGCTAATGTTCTAAACAAATTCACAATAGGATATGATTGAGCTAATTGTAAGTATTATATTTATAAACATTATGAGGTCATAGTTTACTATAGGCAGTATGGTGTGATAATTGAAATGAAAACATAATTTTCAAACAAATCTTTAAAACATTTTCACACAGTATATAATGAACATGTGCCAAAGTTTCATTTGACTCACTAACAAGAGGTCAGAAAGATGGCAGCATGAGCTCAAAAGGAGAATATGAAAAGCTGGTATACTTTTGGTCAATGAGCAATACAGAAATACAAAAATAAGACTGGTAAATTAGAAACTAACTGGTGAATGTGCCCAAGACCACGAAATTGTAACCTCTGCCTTATCTTATTTCAGAATCAGAAGAGAAATTTATCATACCTCCTCCCTTTCACAGAATTAAAAATATCTGGGCCCCAAACAATTGTGCAAACTATGTCATATTCCCCTAGGAAGCAGCTGACCCACAGCAGGCAGCTCAGGCAGGCCATGATATTAAAGGACACAGTGGTGCTTTACATTGTTCCTCGGTTGTGAATAACATTTCTGAGCATGAAACACATCTGAAGTTGTACAACAGACACCTTCCACTTCCAGTTTTCCCAGTGCATCTTGTGCCTAGCTGTCACCTGCACCCAGGATGTCAGGGGAGATGGTCTTTCCCAGCCATGCTCCCCCAGCCACATCTAGGATCTTGCCTTCAGTTTCATGAGCGTGAGTCAGTGTAGCAAGCTCCCAGTTAACTGAGAATTGTGCTTGCCCCCTTGAGCTGAAGATTCCTAAGCCAGATTTCTCATTCTGGAAAGTGCTGCTGCTTTCTTCTCTTGGATGTGATGGACTCATCGAAGGAAGCTGCTGAAAGGGAAGAGCAGGCAGTGTGAAGAGAAGAATTGCTTTTTTAGGCAGCAGCATTTGATGAGTGAAATTCAAGGAGGAGAAGAAGAGAAGGATTGCAAATTTCACGTAACAAAGGAGTATGTTTCCTAAGCATTATTTTTAGAAACTCAAATTCTGTGATTGTGATCAGAACACACCACTTGTCCAATACTTAGACTTCTTCAACAGCTAATTCCATCGGGGCTTATCTGAGAGTGTCTTTGTGTTGGAATCTACATATAATTTTCATCATTTTATGGAATTCTATGAATCTGTAAAACCTTTGCTAGTATAGTTTTAATATGCATCAATAATTTTCAAAAATACTTTCAAATCCACTTTGAAAAAAGATAACAGGAAAGTTATAGGGAAAGATACAAATGAGACATTGAAAATATATAAATATCCCAAAACAATCACTACCCTTTTTTAACTCAGCACCAATCCAAAAATATCCAGACCATCCAGAAATTGATGTGCTTTTGCTGTTTTGACATCTAGTTTAGCAAAAGCAAAAGAGCCCAAAAGGACTGAAATCTATCACCTCCATTTTTGGCAGAGGGTTGCTGAGGGTTGGCTGCTTTGTTAACCATGAATAAGACCCTTGCCTTGGAAGAACAGGACAGTTCTGGAGGTACATGTCATGGGGCCGTGTTCCATTTTTCAATTACTCCTGCTTGATTGGACTTTAAGGTGATTAGGGTTTTAATCCAGCACCTTCGAATAGTTACTATATGTATAGCTCTGAGTTTTCTCTTCCACTTTTTCCTAAAACGCGGATCCTGTTTTACTCATCTCTAACCCTCTTGCAGACACCCAAGGGGATATCATATACATGGAAGATGTACAGATGAATGTCTATTGTTTCATTGAGTGGAATTAAATAGTTTTGCTTCCCTGAGTAATGGCACACCCATGGGATTTTCACTCAGGATGCTGTGATACCAGAATATTTCCTGGGAATGTGCCATTGGCTTTTCCTCCAGCACTGAAAATCTGAGGGGAAAGTGCACAATTATACAGAAAATGCTTATTACTACCTGTACAGTAGCAGCCTCAAAAATGGCCCTCAAAGATATCCAGGTCCTGTAACTATTCTCTTTTTTAGGAAAAGGGTCCTTGTAGATGTGATAAGTTAATCTTGAGATGGGAGATTATCTGAATTATCTAGTAGGCCCTAAGTACAATCCTAAAGTGTTTTGTAAGAAGCAAGGTACTTTTGATATGTGCAAAGAAGAAAAGCACTGAAGACAGAGCAGAGGGTTGATGACGAGGCCACAGCCCCCAGCAGCCAGCAGAGGCCAGAAATGGATTCTTCCTGAGGGTCTCCAGAGGCAGCACCACCCTGCCAGTACCTCCATTTCAACCCATGAGGTTAGATTTAGATGTCTGACAACCAGAACTACGGTAATGAATTTGTGCCATCTCAACACAGCAGGCTTCTGGTAATTTGTGAAGTGGCAATGGGAAATGAACACACCACATATCCTTTACTGTCCCATCTGAATACCCATTTCCCCACCATTTGGAAAACTCAGAAATGTGACAAGAAGGTCACAAGATCTAAAGCCAGACTCCTGGCCTGCTCTGTATGTAATAGCTCTCTTCACTCAGCAGCCAGTCCCCCAAACTCCCCGAATATGGTCTGAGTTACAGGTGAAGTAGAGGCCTCATCTCTGCCTTCAGAAGCTCACAGCTGAGTGGGTGATACAGAAAGAGCATGTCCCTAGGCACTGTGTGGAGAGACAGGCCAAGGCATTCTCTCCACCTATAGGTGCCAGCGATCCCTTCACTCAGGCAGGAGGAAGCAAGGGAGGGAAATGTGGCAGAGGGCTTTCCAGAGGAGTAATGAGATTTCTCAAGCCAAGAAAGAACACTTGTAGTACAGGCGACACTACTAAGGCATCTCGAGTGCTGTGTTGCAACTGTGGCTCACACACCATGAAAGCATCCCCTTGGAGTCAGGCAATGCAGCAGCCCTCCCCGGTGCTGCCAAGGGCTTTACAAGTGTGACACTGCTGAACAAGCAAGGTGGTATTTTTGTCCTAATTTTCCCAACAAACAAACTGAGGCAGGAAATGAATGAATGATGACTCGCGCAAACTCCTACAGTCTGTAAGTGGTGGGAGACAATGAGAGAGAAACTCTCTTCATCCACGCACAGTCCCTGCTCCTAACCATCCCTGGAGCAGATATTAGTTTTCTCAGACATAAACTACATAAGTTGGTGGTGAAAAACAAAATGCTGTTTATTTCCCTACAATTAAACATAACATAGTTTAAGTCCCTGTTTGTATTAATATGAAAAGGAAGTCTAACCTTGACACCTGGTCAGGTACAGATGCAGCTTGGTCATCGTCAGGTTCCGTGGTCCCTGGGTGAAGCCCAATCAGCTCAGAGCCCTGGCCCTTCTCCTGGGGGACGTCTAAGTTTAGAGATGCTTTATTTAGCACAGCAGCTTTGGCAGAGGTTTGTGCATGCAGACAGAGGCCTTCTTTGGCTCTCAGCGACCCTTCCCCTCCTTGTCTTTGGTACCAGCTTTGTTCTCCTCAGTTTTAAAGGTGACCAAGGGCAGGTCTGAGTCCACGAATTCTCTTTTCTCCTTATCCTTCTGACCCTCAGGCAGTTGCTCAGTAACATCTATACTTCTCAGGTCCCTTGGACCATCACAAACCCAGGGGAAGCATCATCTTTGTGCCAGTAGTGCTCTTCCAGGGCTCCAGCCAGCAGAATGGTATGCTTTGGAAATGCTGCTTACCCTACAGTGCCTCAATTTTCCCATGCATTAAATAAAGAAAAGCAACATTACCTTCACTCGGTTGAACTACATGTCCAAGAATACTCTGTCTTGTGTGCTTAGGTTAGAGTGTGTGTCAAGAGGCACACTGTGGGAGTTTGGAAGTGGAAGTGACAGCAGAAACCATGTGGGATATTACTTAGATGGCTGCTTACCTGCCCACTCACCTGCAGGGTGTGGGCCACAGCCAGACAACTGGTCTTTGTCTCTCTGGATCCTCTTTCAGCCCCTCTGACTCCTGAGCCAGGTGTGTTTGGTTCAGTGACAAAGTTCTCTGGCTTCTGCACGACACTCACACCACCAAGGCCACAAAAACCAACTCTGATTTCCACTTATCCTGTGGACCCCACGAGGTGGAAGTTCACCTTGTGCTTGTTGTTGCTCTCTCTTAGTTTACAGCCGTCATCCCTCTCCCACTGCGAGCTTCATGCTCCAGTGTCAGATACGGAGGAGACAGAGGTGGAAGCTGTACAGAGACTGCTGGGCTAGAGCCGCAGCTGTCACTCAGGTGTCCTGCCAGTGGTCCTCCTTGCCTTATGACACCTGGCTGATCCTAACTTTACAACTACAGCTCTGTCAGTCGCCGAGGCACAGGTGAGGCCATTTAAAGAGATCTGGGCACATATTAAACCCATATCATACAGGAAAACAGCACAGATTTGGAGATGAGACAAGCCATTCTCATTCCTGAGTTGATAAAGACTATCATCATTTAAGGTTTTTATTTTAGTCGGGTTTAGAAAGAACTAACCAAATATTATATACTTGCTCAATAATGTATGTTTTAGAGATGAGGAAGGGGGTGGGAGAAGGGTAAAGGGATTTAAATGATCAACACATGATACCAATTTCCCAGAATAAATATAACTCACCTGGACCACAAACATACCCTAACAAAAATGAAAGAAAATAAAAATAATAAATTATGTGTAATTAGCTACCATGAGTTTGTACGCACAAAGTCTATGAAAACTGAGTTCTCTACAGGATTTCTCTAAGAAATCCGTAAACAGGAAAGCTCAGAAATAATGAGAAAAAGGACACTCAGGGAAGAGGGCATACACAAAGGCCTATCAACTCGAAGATAAGTGACAAATGATTCTTTTTTAAAGTTTTATTAAGTGAGTAGCAGAGTTCCACCCAAGGTAAGCCTAACTTCTGCACAACCATGGCGAGTTCCCAGGACTCTACTGTCCTGTGTCTCAGCAGCTCCAGGGAATGTGCCTCAGTGAGCGAGCCAAGCTACCTTCACACACTGAGGCTTTATCCACCCTGAGCCGCTCACTGGCTTACAAAAGTTTGGGAATTTTCTTTAGAGGTCTTTACTTTTAATTGGCAGATGATACCGTAGATGGTTATCATTTGCTGTATGGCGTTTCCAAGTCCAAGCACAACTTAGAACAGTCACATCTGGCTGACTAGTAAACACATCCCGTACACCATTAGCATTTTTGTGTTGGGAGCACCAGACATCCACTCCTTTACATTTTTCAAGAATACAGTATGTCATCATTAAATATAGTCATTTGCTGCACAATAGATCTCTTGAAATTTATTCAAAGTATGCATAATGATGGTTAGATCGGAGTACCTTTCAAAGCAATAATATAAATTTATCCATTAAACACTGGCATTTTATAGAGGCCCCTTCGAGCCACCACCCATGAAGAGACTCCTGCATATCACAGGAGGGCTGGAGTCTTCCAGCTGTGATCCGTGCTGGGGCCACCTGGTCCTGACGCAAGGGCCAGACACCTCTTCTTTGGCACTCTAACATGCACTTGCAACTCTCCTGTCTCCTCTTCATCTCTTCGGTGACTCCCTCTTTTCCTTTCTCCTCTGTCTCTCTTCTCTTTTCTTTACTTTGACTCAATACATGTCCCGCCCCTCCCCTCCTCTCTCCCTTTATTTCTCTTCTTCTCCTTAGTTATGGAGCTCTGGAGCCAGACTTCATGGGTTTGAGTCCCAGCTCTGCCACCCACCAGCTGTGTGACCTTGAGCCCTTTTCTTGACCTCTCTATTTCCCTAGCAGTGGACAGGCTGTAAGGATAAGGTCCTGTAGAATACGCTCTGGAATGGACTGTGAGATCAAGTGCAAGATCTCCACAATGTTTATCAGAGTATTTACTGCGCACTTTGAAAGGCTCCATTGTGTCATCAGTCCTAGTTATTGCCCATGCAAGTCAGCTCTCATGACTGTAACAAAATTCCTAACATAGCCAACTTAGAAAGAGTAAAGGTTCATTTTGCTTCACACTTTTGGATGCTTGAGTCCACAGTTGTTTACCCCTGTTGCTTTTGGGCCCAAGGGGATCAATGCATCTTGGCATGGGCACAAGGCAAAGGCAGCTGCTCACACCATGGCAGCCAAGAAGGAGAGAGAGAGAGGTGAAGGGGCTGCACTCTCATAATGTCCTCCAAGGGCACACACCAGTGACCTAACAGGGTGCACCCCTCTTCCGACTAGGGCCACCACCTGAAGGCATCATCACCCCACATAGGACCAAGCCAGGGCTACACCTTCAGTATGCAGGCTGCAGGGAGAACATTAAGGCCCCAACTATAACATTTCCTCTCTGTCTCTTTTCTTTTCCTTTCCTTCTCCCTCCTCTCTCTCCTCTTCTTGCTCATCATCAGAAACTAACTAAGGGGAGATAAAGAAAATGATTTTGCAGAAGGAATCAAAAGCCTAAACTGCTTTACAGGCTGCCCTCTGTCTTCAACCAGGGGTGTCTCCCAGGCATCCACATAAACCCTTCCCATTGCAGTCAAAGTCTTTCCACCTCATCCTGGCTATCAGGGGGCAAACACCTGACAAACATGCCTCCCCACATTTGTCCAGAGAAGACTGGATATTGTTATAAACTCAGTACTGTATCAGAAACAATTTTCTAACTTTGTACAAGAGAACGTATTTTAAATCCTTAATCAAAATGCTACATCATAGACAAGAAAATTGTCTCATAAATCAGTGTCTGAAGCTTTATCTCTAAGGTACTTGTCAACATTCTGGGTTATTGTGTTTCAATAGGTTGTTGGTAAAAATGAAGCATTCTATAACTACACTAACAACTCAACCCTGAATGAAAAATTTAGTGAGGCCTTTTTTTCTTTGAATGCAATACAGAAATTGGTGTTCTACTTGTGGCAGGAAACTTAGTCACTGAAGTGTAACTTCAGCACAGAGTTACTGTGGTGCCATTTGTTCTCTTCCCTCTCTCTTCTGTCCACTTCTTCCTTTTCTTTTGCTTTCTTTTTATCCTGGCCTCTGCAGCCTTCCTCTTTCTCCACTATTTTTTCTGCTCTGGTTCTTCCAATATAAAAACAGGGACATAAGTACTGTATCTAAGTATTTTCAAGATAAAAGTAGATGAAATACTGAACAATAGCTCAATGCCCAACACATGTTAATCACTCAACAAGGTAGAATGCAGAGAGCTATGTGAGCAAGTCTATATTTAACAGTAGCGATCTGCGTGTAGTAGTACTATATTCTGCATAATATTTTCCCTAGACTTTTTCTGTTGCTATGACAAAATACCAGGGGTCTGGTATATATTGGATCTCTTATCCACTTCCATGATCTTTCCTTCCTTCCTCCCAATTTTAAAATCAGCTTAGGATAATTGTAGTGCCCAATTTTCCACACTAGCAAATGTAAAAAGTGCAGGTTGAGTGTGGAATGCAGGACAAAGTCCACATGATGATTGGAACCAACATCCAGGACCCATTTGCTAAGGACCTCAACAGATATATACCAGTGAGTTTGTTTCCAAGCAACCAGGAAGGTTGGGAAAGCATGTGCTTTATTTACCAATGTCAGTGCTGAAATGGGGAAGGAGAGGTGCTATAGACTGAATACTTGTCTCCCCCCAAATTCATATATTGAAGTTCCAGTGCTCAATGAGTTGATATTTAGAGGTGGATCCTCTGGGAGATCATTAGATCATGATAATGGAGCCTTATGATTGGGATTAGTACCCTCATGAGAAGAGACACGGTAGATATGATTCCACCACCGGAGGATACATGAGAAGATGGTTGGCACAGACCAGGAGGGACAAGGATTTCCTCACTAGACACTGAAACAAACAAGAAGAATCAGTAAAGGAAGTCCAAGAAATCTCCAGCAAGTTGAATATTTTTTTAAATAAATGAGATCAGTAAGTATCATTTCGAGCCCTCTGAGCAGAATCAGTATGCTGGATTCTGGTGGAAGGCAAAAACCATGAAGAGACTGTGCATAATTAACTCTTAGAATTCATTAGCAAAAACTGTCAGGGCACCTTGCTCATTCTGCAGATTTAAATTAGCGTTAATTTCTAGAAATAGATGCACCAGGGGAAGTTTCTACTGATGACGTATTCAGGGTGGTCTGGAAGCCTCTTTGGACTACAGGGTGATCCTCAGGTCAGAACCTTCTCTGTGAGCCTTGTTCCTTCCACAGCTGGGAGGGACACCATCCCTGTCCACAGCAGCACTGCTGCTTCTTGAAGGAATAACTTGGAAAATGGAAATTTCCTGACATTCTGGGGTTCATTTGTTCAGTCACTCTTCATTCATTCATTCAACAATACTGATGAGCAGCTGCTGTGTGCCAGGGAGCACCACAGAGAATAGACATAAGAACAAGGTGGACAAAACTCTGCTCTGTTTGAAAGAATGGTCCTCAAGCTTTTCTATAAGCAGCTGGACAGTGGATGTTTTAGGCTGCATGGGGCACTTGGTGACTTGCAACTACTCAGTGCTGCTAGCATAGTCCAAAGCAGCCAGAGATGTTGTTCAGTGTCACCGTGGTCTGTGTCATTTCATTTGCAAACATGGGCACTGGGCTGGATCACCTCCTGAGGTGTGGTCTGCCAAGTCCTCTTCAAGATTCATGAAGAGCTCACCTTTCCTGTGGGTTCTCACATTTCTAGGCCTTGGTAGCTGGCAGACTGCCACACTCATTTATCAGACATCGTCACTGCTGCAGTTTGCATAGTGAACATCCTTCAAAGACCCTGTGGACCTGTGGGAGCAAGGACCCTCCAGGAGGCCCTTTGGTCATGGGTTTGTGCCCTTGAAAGGGTCTGTGGGACCTCAGGTCCTTGTTCCTCTTTTGCTTCCTGGCCACAAGGGGAGCAGTTTTGCTCTGCTACCTATTCTCTGCCATTGCCATGTGACACCCTCATGAGAAACCTAAAATCAATGGGTCTGTCTGATCATGAGTTGAAACATCAAAAACCATGAGCCAAAAAAACCTTTCTATTTATATGTTTCTGTTCTCAAGTATTTTGCTATAGTGACAGAAAGTTAACACCTTCACCTGTTTCCCAAGAAGTAGTTTTGCTCATTAGCAGGGTCCACATTCTGCTGACTGATTTCACAGATGGTCTTCCACTGGAAGAGCAGGTACCTATGTATCTGGGAGCTACAATCCCAGATGACTTTTCCCATGTGTGATGAGATGCTGGATTCTCGGCTGTCGCCTTCTGCTCATCTTCAGGTTATCAATGAGGCTATGGAGACTTCTGCCCTCACCCCATGCTGGTGGAGAGAGTAGGTTATGACCTCTTTGTGTTGGCTTTTATCTCATAGTTGACACTGTCTCTCCTAGGACCTCCTGGCACAGGGATGGTAAACCTTTCAATGATAACAAGCAGCATGCTGTGGGACATGTATCATAGGTTCACCACCCTTGTCCTAAGACCTTATTTATTTTTAATTTTTAATAAGATAACTTTATTAAATCAAAAATCTGCATACCAAGCATTTTCCAAACTTAAATTATAAGATTCAATAGACCAGAGCACACTGACAGAGCTGTACATCCACAACCACAGTCTAACTTAGGTCATTTTTGCCATCTCAAATTGAAACCCTGTAGCTAACTAGTCATCATCTCCCCATCCCTCCCCCCAAGCTAGGTAACACTGAGCTACTCTATCTTCATAGATTTTCCTATTCAGGGAATTTACTTTTTTCTTCCATAATATACCATGCTCACAACAGTAAAGAACTTAACATATCCAAAGAAGTATAAACCCTAAAACATGAGTTCTCACACCATATTAAAAATGCAAACAGAGACCAACAACAGAAACATACTTAGAATAGAATTACTTTTTCTTTCTCTTTTCTCTCTCTCCAATTTCCTATTAAATTTCTCCTACAAGGAAATCATATGATGTACAAGTTTGTGTGTTTGATTTAGTTCACTTAACATTATAGTCTCAAAGTGCATCCATTTTCCTACAAATGACTCAAGCTTATCTTTCTGAATGGCAGAGTAGTACTCCATTGTGTATATGTACCACATTTTCTTTATCCATTCATCTGTTGATAGACATATAGGCTTATTCCAAGATGAATTGTACTGCTATAAACATAAACACACATATATCACTGGTGTATGATGTTTTTAGGTCTTTGGGGAAAAATATCCAAACTGGGAATAGCTGGATCACATGGAATTTCTATTTTTAGTTTTTTGAGGAATCTCCCTGTTATCTTCCATAGTGATTACACATTTCCACCGTCATTTGTTATTAGTTGATTTCTTGATGATAGCCATTCTTTATGGGGTGTGATAGACTCTTAATGTTGTTTTGAATTTCTGAAATGGCTAGTGATGCTGAACATTTTTCTATTTATTGGCCAATTGTATTTCTTCATCTGAGAAGTATCTATTCATGTCAATGCCCATTTATTGGGTGAGTCTTTAAATTTGGGGTCTTTAATTTTTTTGAGCTCTTTATATATCCTAAATGTATCCTTTGTCTGAGAAGTAGCAGAAAAATATTTTCCCATTCTGTACATTGTCTCTTCACTTTGTTGGTGGTTTCTTTTGATGTGAAAAAACGTTTTAATTTAATGAGATCCCATTTGTTGATTCTTGGCATTATTTCTTGTGCAACTGGGTTTTTATTCAGAAAGTCTTTGTGCACACCTATGTCTTCAAGAGTTTTTCCTATTTTGTCTTCCAACAAATTAAGTGTTTCTGTTCTAATGTTGAGATTTTTGATCCATTTTAATTTTAGTTTAGTGTATAATGAGGGATATGGATTTAAGTTCAACTCCAGCACCATTTGTTAAAGAGGCTATCTTTCCCCCAGTGAAGGAATTTGGCCACTTTGTTAAAGATAACATAGCTGAGTGTGTCTGGAGTTGTTTCTGTATTTTCTATTTTGTTCCATTAATCCATGGATTTTTTTTCTCAATACTGTGCTGTTTTTATCACTGTAGCTTTGTAGTATAACTTGAAGTCTGGAATTGTGATGCTCCCTGCCGTGTCCTTGTTGCCCAGAATTGCTTATGCTATTCCAGGTCTCTTCTGGTTCTATATAAATTTTAGGATTGCTTTTTCCAGTTCGGTAATGAATGTTATTGGTATTTTGACTGGGATTGCATTAAATCTATATAGTTTTGGGAGTATGGCCATTTTAACTCTATTGGTTCTGCCTATCCAGGAACAAGGGATATCTTTCCATTTTCTGGTATGCTCTATAATCTCCCTTTTCAGAATACTATGATTTTCATTGTATAGGTCTTTCACTTCCTTGGTTAGATTAATGCCTAGGTATTTCATTTTTTTCTTTGCCACTCTAATGAAATATATTGTTTTCCTAATTTTTCTCTCAGTGAGTTTGTTATTGGTATATAGGAATGCTATTGATTTTTGAGTGTTGATTTTATATACTACTATATTTCTGAATTTAGTTATTAGTTCTAGGAGTCTTTTAGTGGAATTTTTAGAGTTTTCCATGTAGAGGATCATATTTTCTGTGAATAATGATAATTTAACTTCTTCTTTCCCTATCTATATCACTTTTATTTATTTCTCTTGTCTAATTGCTATGGCTAGTGTTTTGAGAACTATGTTGATCAAAAGTGGTAATAGCAGACATCCTTGTCTTGTTCCTGATTCAAGAGGGAAAGCTTTCATCTTCTCACCTTTAAAAAATATGTTTTGCCAATGGCTTGTCATAGATGGCCCTTATCAGATTGAGGTAAGTACCCTCTATTACTATTTTCTTGAAAGTTTTTATCATGACTGGACACTGAATTTTATCAAATGCTTTTTCTGTATCTATTGAGTTTATCATATGGTTTTTATCCTTGCTTCTATTGAAATGGTGAATTATATTTATTGATTTATCCCTTGTATCCTTGGAATGAATACTACTTGATTCTACTTTTTAATTATTTGTTGCATTCTGCTTGCCAGTATCTTATTAAGGATTTTTTTTTTATATATACCAGGGATTGAACTCAGGATCTTGCACTTTCAAGGCAGGTGCTGGAATCACTGAGCTAAATCCCTGGCCCCTTATTAAGGATTTCTGTGTTTATGTTCACTAAAAAGATTGGTCTGTAGTTCTCTTTTTCAGTTGGATCTTTTTGGTTTTGGATCACGGTAATGCTTTCTTCAGGGATGACCTTGGAAGCACTGTTTCTCTTCCTATTTCATTAAATAGTTTGAGGAGTATTAGTGTTAGATCTTCTTTAAAGTTCTTGTAGAATTTGGCAGTGAATCCTTCAGGACCTGGGCTTTTCTTAATTGGTAAGGGTTTTTTAATTATTACTTCAATTTCACTGACTGATATTGGCTTATTTAAAAATTTTTATCTTCTTGTTTTAGCTTTGGTAGTTCATATTTACCCAAGAAATTATCTATTTCTTCTGAGTTTTCCATTTTATTAGAGTACAGTTTCTCAAATTACTAAAAATCTTCTGGATTTCTGTAAAATCTCTTGTAATTTCACCTTTTTCTTTTCTAACTTCATGGATTTGGGTCTTTTCTTTTTAAAATAAGATTGATCAAGGAATTGTCTATTTTATTGAATTTTTTTTTTTTTATGGTACCAGGGGATCGAACTCGGGTCCTTGCGCTTGCGAGGCAGGCGGCAGAACCACTGAGCTAAATCCCCGGCCCCTTCATTGAATTTTTTAAGAACCATTTTTTTTATTTATTGATTCTTTGTATGATTTTTAAGTCTCAGTTTCATTAATTTCTGTCTTAATCTTTATAATATCCTTCCTTGTACTAGCTTTGGGTTTGAATTGTTCTTGTTTTATTCAGACCTTGAGGTGGATTATTAGATTATGTATTTGAGCATGTTGTGTTATCCTAATGTGGAATTCAGTGCTCTAAACTTCCTTCATGTGATTGCTTTCGTTAATGTCCCATAGACTCCGGTATGTTGTACTGGCATTATCAGTTGATTGTAGAAACTCTGTCTAATTACATGTGTGACCCACTGATTGTTCAAGAGGGTATTATTTCTTTTTTTTCAAATTCATTTTATTGGTACATTTTAGCTATACAATATAATGACATTCATCTTTGGAAATTTGCACCTTTACATGATGTATCTTGTATCTTAATTTTTCCACATTTCCCTGCCCACCCTTCAGCCTCTCCATCCCTCCTTATTTACAAAGACTTTGTTTTCATTTTTGCATTTTCTCATACAAATTCTATTACTTTCTTTCCTTTCCTCTACCACTCCCACTTCCCCTTCCCCTTTGCCCTTTTCTTCCTATTTCACATTATCAGTTTTATCTTTTAGTCTTTATTTACACTTACAGTTTCTCAAACTAGAGAATCTATTTGATATTTACACGTATGTCCTATTTATTTCATTTAAGAGTATCACCTCAATGTGCATTCATTTAGCTATAAAGGTCTGTAATTTCTCATTTGTGTGGCTGAGTAGTACTCCATTTTATTTTTTTAAAAAACACATTTTCTTTATGCAGTCTCCAGTTGATGGGCAATTGGACTGCTTCCATGTTTTAGCTATTACAAATTGTGCTGCTATGAACATGGGTGCACATATATCACCGTGGTATGATCCTTATAATTCTTTAGGGAAGATAACTAGAAGGGGAATAGCTGGGTCAAAAGGGACTTCCAGTCCTATTTCTTTGAGGTATCTCCATACTGATTTCCACAGTGGTTGCACCAGTCTA
>NW_004624809.1:8709247-8740325 GCF_000247695.1 Heterocephalus glaber
CATGAAAGTATCTTATTTCTTCATCAATTTTTAAAGATAGTTTTGCAGCATACATCAATCTGGGTTGGAGGCTGTTTTCCATTAGGGCTTGAAATATGTCACTCCAAGCTCTTCTTGCCTTGAGGGTTTGTGTTAGGAAGTCTGCTGTGATTCTGATGGGCTTTTCTTTGTATGTGATTTGTTTATTTTCTCTGACTCCTTGTTAAATTTTTTCTTCTGTTGGGTTTCTGGAATCTTAACTATTATATGCCTATGTGTAGATTTATTTTTTTTTTATCAAGGCTACTTGGACTCCTATATGCCTCACTTATCTTTGTGTCAAATTCTTTTCCCCTGCTTGGGATGTTTTCTTCCATCACTTCTGTGAACAGTTTTTTTTTTTATATCATCTGCACTCTCTCTTGTTTCTTCATTGACTCCAATCAGTCTTATGTTATTCTTCTTTGCATCATCTAGCAGCTGCTGGATTGATTTTTCATGGTCCCTCACTATTTTAAAGAAATTTTTCTTTTCCTTGTCATGAATTACAGTCTTATCTTCTCTGTCTGAAATTCTGTCCTCACATTGGCTCATTCTGCTCCATGAACCTTCAATGGAGTTTTTAATCTCCTGGAAATCTGTTTGCATCTGTTTTATGCATCCCATTTGTTTCCTATGTTGGGATTCCATCATGTTCCTCAGCTGCTCTATTTTTTTATCTGTGTCCTCTCTAGATTTATTAATCATGTCATGCACTATGGGCACATTCTCTTCTGTTTTCTGAGAAATTATATCTGATTTCATTTTTTCCAGATCCTTTTTTGTTGCCAGTTCAAGGAGTCCAGGTGGTTGAGTATCAGATTGTTTCATCTCGTTTCCCTTTGGGTTTGCTTTAGGTGATCTGGAAGTCTAGTTTTGAGACTTATGTGTCTTCTCATTTCAATTGGGTGGGGAAGGGGATGTGTGCTGCTGGAGACCACGTAACTCATTGGCCTTGGGGAGGCTCTGCTCCTGAGTGCTAGAGGTGGTATGGTAGCCTGGAAGGTTCACCTCCTCTGTGCTGGGTGCAGCTCTGCTCCTGGGCACTGGGTGTGGTGGTAAGGAGGCCCAGAAGGTTCACCTCCTCTGTGCTGGTGGCAGCTCTGCTTCTGGACACTGTGGGCATGGGTACAGTGGCCTAGAAGGTTCACCTTCTCTGCCCTGGGGGCAGCTCTGCTCCAAGAGGGTATTTTTTCATTTCCATGTATTTGCATAGTTTCTTTGGTGTCTTTTGCCATTGATTTCTAGTCTCACTTTTCTATGGTCTGATAATATGTATGGGATAGTTTCAATTCTTTTGCATTTACTTAAACATGCTTTATGGGGTAGTATGTGATCTATTTCAGAGAAAGTCCTGTTACTCCTGAGAAGAATGTACACTCTGTTGTTGTTAGGTGTAACACTCTGTAACTATCTATTTGATCCATTCATTTGTGGGTTTGGTTCGGCTGTGATATTTCTTTGTTGGTTTTTTGTTTAGTTTATCTATTGCTTTGTGACAGTGGGGTATTGAGATTTCCCATTACAACTGTGTTGGTGTTCATCTAATTTTTCATCTCCATTAGTGTTCACTACTGTCACATCCATTAGTGTCACATCCATTAGATTTCAGATTTAAAGGACCACTAAGGGCCTTCTCTACCCAGAAAACAGTTCTAACTTCTGGATCTGGTCTAGACTCCATCTGTCTAATTTGTTTGCACTGCAATGCACTAGCAAAAACTCACACCTGTCATTTTCATACACTTAGCTTTCATATTGGTTAAGTTCCTTTATGCTAGACAGACAAGGAGAGAAGTCTGTGCATGTGGAATGACTGTATGTGGTTATTTGAATGTGAGGAGAGAAAGCTATATTGGATCTGTTAAAATTCAGTTTAAATGCAACTGGGTAGAAAGCATTTTATGATCTTGACTGTTGGCACAAGAGTCTACTTGGGCACAACTTTGTCATTATTGGTAGCATGGTGTGTGGGCTTAAAAGTGACGACTAAGCAAAATTTTAGAAGAGAAATGTGCTACTTGTTTTATCAGAGGAGGAAACTTTACAAGTTCTCAAACAAATCAGGGAAAGAGGGTATGCAAATCAGTGACAGGGGCCAACATGGAAGGAAAGAAGGAGAGTTGAAGAGGTGGAAAAGAGACAGAACTTCAGACTTCCAGAAATTCTCTGAAATTCAGATGGGCTTTGCACTGTTCCAGTCTCCCCAGGTCTGAAGAGGCAGGTACGCTCAGAATTAACATCTCTATTACATAAGAAAATTCCAAAACAGCATTGTGCATATATTACAAACAAGATACCTTCATTAAACCACTCCTAGAATTAATGTGAAATCAGCAAAATGCATCCTTGAAATTTCCAACCTCCTACATATTTGGGTCTCTGGTGCCATCTTCCCTCTCTGCATCTGCCAAGGTTCTCATGTGGTCATAATTACTCCATCATTCCATTGTAGCAAAACTTGCTTTGGGAATACCTTATGAATTTGTGTACGTCAAAGTACAAGAGCCCACAATACTAAGACTACTTTTATGGCATAAGGACAAAAGCCCTGAATTAAAAGCATAATGCACTTGCAGTGGGATCTCATGGGCCCACTAGCATTCAGAGGGCATCCTAAATGTTATACCAAGGCACAAAAAACTTAAGCTGGAATCCTACTTCCCATTAACAGCAAAATATATTTTTGAATGAATGTAAAAATGACACTTTTAAATATGGGAAAGTTTTATGGAACTTCATTGCCAGAAAATGAAGATAAAAATATTAAAAGCAAAAAAAGTGACAGTAATAAAAATGATTTGCAATGTATATCAACAAAAGAACTGATTTTCTTACTGTATAATGATCCCCCATTTGTTTTATTCATCAAAAAGAATACTTATCATCTGCCTACTATGCACCAGGCCTAGTCCTAGGCATTGTTTTAGGGGTACAGTGGGAAAATAAGATGGGTAAATGCCTCTTCTTATACAGCCTGTATTCTGGGGGGTGTGCATGAGGTCTGTGGGATGCCAACAAGAAAAACCCCAACTCCTCAATGACCAAAAGAGTGAACTAACCCCATAAAAATAAACATGAAAGATGATAATCCATAGTTAAAGCACTTTCTGTGCTAAGACCTTCCTGTGCTTCAAATCAGGTAATCCTCACTACAGCTTTATGTAACAAACACTAACTCCACCTTCACTTTATGGATATTGAGCCATAGAGAACTTACATAATTTTCCCTAGGTAAGAGTGAGCAAGTAATAGATGTGGGTTTGAACCCAAACAGTCTGCCTTAAGAATCTTTGTTGTTTAACCATTAACCAAAATGAGATATCAATAGGTGAAAATATGCTTGCTTCCATTCATAATTTTAAGTGCAAAGTAAGATATCAATGTCATGTCACTTTTATTATGAAATGGGTAATGATAAAGCTCAATGTTAAGAAAGTTGCTGGGGGGAAAGATCTCTTACTGTTGGTGAGAGTGTGAATTGGAAAAAGGTTGGCTGTTTTTCAGTATTGTAAAATTCATGTACTTCTTAACTCAGCAATTCTGTATCTAGGAATTTGTCCTCCAGTTACATTTACTCATTTATGGGAAGCTATATGTCTATAGAATAGATATTTATTACTACTTGTAACACACAAACAGCGGAGACAGCTGAACTTATATTAATAAGGAAATAGTTGGCTTAAAAATGTTTGCATTTTCTCATGTGGAGAGATTTTCTCATTATATTAGTAAGCCAACAAAAAGCGAGAAAGTAAGAGCTTAAGAAAAGTGTGACTTATTTCCACTTGTATAAAGAATCACACACACACATACACACATACACACACACACACACACACACACTGTAACCATATAGAAGAAACTCTTCACAGTAGTTCTTTCAAATTGGAGTCTTAGAGTGAGAAAAAATCTTTATTGCATAAGATTTCCTTTTTAAAAAGTATATGCACATTCTATCTTTCACTTGAAAAATACTGCTTTCAAATGAGTACAAATTGTATTTAATAAGACTGATCTTGAACACTGAAATAACCTAAATATCCCATGAGGGTAATGCTGTGGAATAGATTCCCATGGAAAGTGCTGAACAACCCCTGCAACACAGAAGAACAGGTCAGGTGTGTCCAGGTCTTGAGAGAACCCATGCCAAAACCATCAAGTCAACTCCATAAATGGAAATAACCCCAAATCATAACCTGCACACTCCTCCTCAGAGTCACCGAGGCAGCGTGGTCCTCACTGCATTAGGGCCAGCAAGCCTTTAGTAAAAAGATAGAATATAAAAACCACAGTGGTCTTTGTCATTTTGTTTTTAAATTCCCTTTAAATGTGTAAAAATTATTCTTAGCTCTCCAGCCATCAAGAGCAGGTCATAGGACAGACCTGGCTTGCTGCCCACAGTTTTGATGATGCCTGCTCCTCACCAGTCCTGGAGGGCAGCAATTCCACTGCCAGGTGATGGGTCTGGGTTTTCCGACTCTTCCCACAGCTGCTGGTACTGCTGGATCAATATTTTTTTCTGTGCCCAGTGGATGATGCCCAGGGGCACTTGGCTCTCTCTGCTCCACCTACTTGCTACCTCCTTGTGTGGGAAACAGAATCTTAACTCAAGATTAGAGTCCTCAATCATCTATAAAAGATTTCCTGTTGTTCACCTAAAATTGCTCTCAATAATAATGTCCGTTTTTCCAAAAGAACCCACCCAGCTCCCTTGCTGCCACCTCTTCCCTGCCCATTTTCCCAAACCCTACCCTACACATCCTTGTCTATCTTCTGGTGTTCTCACCTCTTTGTCTTTCATTAAAGGTAAGAATAAATAGTTGCCTTCAGGAGTAGATGAAGACTCTCTTCTCTTCTTTATCTCCTCCCCCAGAATTTATCTCCTCCCCAGAATTTAGTATCAGGTCAAAATCGCCCACTACCTACCCAGGTCTGAGCATCCTTTCCCTGCTTGCATCTGGCTGCTAGCTGGCTGGCTTGTATTTGAGTTCTAGAGCACCCAATCCTGGGACAGCAGTGGCTACTTGTCCTACTTGGTGTGAAGATAGCTGATGAGAGCTATGTGTCCACGTGGGCCTTTTATAGAAGAATCATCTGACAACAATACACAGGCAGCTGGAAAGAACATTATTTTACAAAAAAGAAAATCTGGCAGCAGTATCAGACTAGGGGGAAAGGATTTTAGTGTCAGCCTTTGACAAAAAAAAACAAAACAGAAAACAACAACCACAAAATTGGACACCCCCAAGTCTGTTGGATAGGAGTGTTGTCTTTGTAGAAAAGGTAGGCAGATTTATTTCACTTGGGCTGTGCACGGGTTGCTATAAAGCAGAGCAGCTATCCAGGTACTCTGAGTTCAGGGCCGGTTCACAGGGGAAGTGAGATGTGGTCCGTGGCTGTGGCCACAGAAATGCACCAGACATGGCTCCTGCAACTTCCTGCCTGGAACCAGAGCCTGGTGCTAACCACAGCGGTAGAAGCTCCACTGAACGTTTCCCGACTTTCTCACAGAGCATTTAGTTATGAACCCATCAATGGATTAGTTCACTGACGAGTATAGAACCCCCAAGATCCAATTACCCTAAAAAAGCCCTAGCTCTGAACATATGAGCTTTGGGGAGGACATTGTAGATACACACCCTAATAGCAAAAACATTAGATTGTAGGATTTTGTCCTAACTTCATTATAATCTCATTGTAAATGGGGTCCATTGACCACAGTGTCATTTTACTGCACATAGGATGTATCCAACAGAAGTAGGAGCATGTACACCGCGGATATCTCGAGGGTATTTATAAAACCACCATGTGTAGGAGTTCAATATTGGTCACAACTTGTGCTCAACCAAAGCTAATTGACCTGTGGTAGATCTTGGTCACAACAAGGACTCCTACAGCCACACTTGCCTGGATCCTCTGGCTGGGTGGCCTCAGGGGTCTGGAAGTCTGAGAGGTGCCCAGTTCGTGGGGAGTACCTCTATACCAATGTCCACAGGAGGCATTCATCACACAACAGGCACCTGCTCCTCCCATGTCCACTGCTACTCTGTGATGTCTAAAGGAGCCCACCGAGGAAGGGGAAGAAGAAAATACTCTTGCCTAAACTTAAAATAAAAAGGTTAAAAAAATACTCATTTGATTGAATTTCTTTGGAATAATTTAGATTAAGCTTTAAAAAATGTATACTTTCTTGCTCTGACCTTTTGAAAACTGTGGTGACATATATGTAACAAAATATACCACCTTACTCATGTTTCAGTGATACAAAGTACATATATGTTGTGTACCATCACCATAGAACTCCTTTCCTCTTGCACAGTTGAAGCTCTGTACCAGTTATACAAGCACTCCTGCATTCCATCTCCCTCTAGCCCCTAGCAACCACAATTCTGCCTTCCTCCTCTAGCAATCTGACTCCGCTAGTTACCTCATGATTCTAACCAGAAGTGGGATGGGTGCATCATATGGCAATCCTATTTTTAATGTTTTGAGGTGCGACCATATTGTTTTCAATAGTGGCTATAGCATTTTATATGGAATATTTTAGATTAAGCTTTTAAGCAAAAAGAAAACTCAAGACAGAAGCTAAGTTCCGCTGTAGGAAAACAAAGAAAATTACATTTATTTTTCCACACCTGTGTTTGTCAACTAAAAGATTGTGTACCTGCTGTAGTAGTTTGAAACGTGGATTTTGCTTTCTAACTCCTGAAGTTTGATTTCAATTACTTGCCCCTTTTTTCTCTCCTCTGCAAAATGCTTGGAAAGACGATTTGCATAAATGTATGGCTTTGCCTCCTGGTGTCTCAGCACTGTAGAAACACAGCCTATCCCTTAATTCTCAGGGCCTGAGAAGTAAGCAGGAGCCTTAGCTATGGGCACAGCTGTTTTCCTCAGCCCCCACCTGCCTTGGCAGGGAGGGAGCTGGGTGTTGCTGGCTTGCCTCCTTTACAAGTTGTCCTTTCTTAACTCCCAATCCTGTTTCTCTTTCTATCTCCCTGCTGCTCCTCTTCTCCCTCCTGTCTCTGGCAGAGAAGCTTCATGGATGTGCCCTTGGCTTCTCTTCCCTCTTGTCAAAGTCATCAGCTTCTGGGCTCTGTTATCCCAAGGAACCCAAGAAAAGCACAGCAAGACTGGCAATCAGAAGACTCTTGACCTGACACAGTCTAGGTGGCCAAGCAGGGCATGTGGGCAGGTGATTGGGAAAAGACAGGAACAAGATGACTCTGAGGTTCCTATCTGGGCCCCTGGGTTGTGCTACTCCCCGTGGGAGAGAGCAGGAGGAAGGACAAGTTTGTGGAGGAAGATAACCACTTTGGCTCACATGTGCTGGATTTGAGCTGCCTGCAGGACATGCAGGTGCCATGGACTGCTGTCCTCCCTCGAGCATCTACCCCACTCCAATCCTTGCTGCCAGCATCCTATCCCCACTCACCTGGACCAGCCAAAGCAATTCTGACAGGCCTCCTTACTCCCTGGCTGCTACTCTCCAAGCCATGACATGCTCTGCCACTGGGTAACTCTTCCCAGAACACAGCTGAAGTCTTAAATTGTCTCATCTGTCATAGAATTAAGTTAGAACTTAGGTCTTTGGTAGGTGGTGAAGATTATGCACTGTGAGACTGTGAGTCACTGAAAGGTGATAGGTACTCTTTGGAGGATCTCTCTCTTCTCTCTCTCTCTCTCTCTGTCTCCTCTCTCTCTCTGTCTGCCTTTCTGCCTGTCTCCCTCCCCCCATGCCTAGCCTCCGTGAAGTTATCAGCTTTCCTTGGTAGGCCCTTCCACCAGGACATTTTTGCCCTAGAGTCAGTCTACCATGGACTGAAACCTCTGAAATCATGAGCCAAATAAATGTTTTCTCTTTTGTCTTATATATGTCAAGTATTTTGTCCTACCAACAGAAGAGCTGACTGGCACTTATTGTATCTTTTCTATGTTTAGATCTCTTTAGATAAATGCATGTCATTGTGCCACATTTGTTTGCAATATCCAGTACAGTAAACATTATGGAGTAGCCAATGAGCAAGGGGCTATACTGGATAGCCCAAGTGGGTAGTAGGCTAAACCACCTATGTTTGTACAATTATACACTACAACGTTTACAAATGACAAAAATCACCTAATGATGCATTTCTTAAAACATTCCTGACCTTAAGCAATGCCACACAACCTGTGTGTGTTTGTATTTAGCAGATACTGTCCAAACTTTCCTAATGTGTTAACAATTCCAAGACATCCAGCAGTGATGGATGAGAGAGACTGTCCCTCCAAGCAACTCTGGGTTGTTTTGTCTGATTCACTTTAATCACTCTGATGAGTATGCTGAAGTAGCACATTGTGGTTTCACTTTTGTATTTGCCTGATATGTATTTATTCACCATTTGGATATCTTCTTCTGTGTCTGGCAAAATCTTGTGCCCTTCTTTCTGTGTATTTTTCTTATGTTTTAATTAGTTATTACAGGAAAAAGTATAAAATCTATGTTGCACATGAATCCATTTTGGACAAATGTACTGCACACATATAACTCCACTCTGGGCTTGCCTTTCATTCCCTTAATAATATCTTTTCATGAACAACAGTTTGTATTATTAATGTGGCTCAATTTCTCAATTTGCTTTTTGTACTGTTTAAGAAATCTTTGCCTGTACTTACAAGGGCATTCTTCTAAAGGCTTTATTGTTTTACCATTCACATTTTCATCTGTGGCACATCTGGAATTAATTTTTGTGTTTGGGGTCAAACAGAAGTCAATATTTATTTTTTCCTTGTGAATATTTGTTCAGTTGACTCAATGCTATTTATTTAAAAGCCGTCCTTTCCTCAGTGTATTACAATGTTGCTATCATAAACCAGGCGGCATGCATGTGGTCTTTCTGTGGATCCTCTCTTGTGCTACACTGACCTGTCTATCCTTACATGACTATCAGGCTAACTGCAGAGTTTCATGATGGTTCTTAGTGTCCGATAATGTAGGTCCCCAGCTTTGCCACTGGCCTTCAAGAGTTCTTCCATCATTCTTGCTCCCTATCTTTCCACCTTCATTTTGAAATCAGCTTTTAAAATTACATGTACATGCAGGCACATACGTTTGAGCATGCACACACCTGCTGGAGATTTTTAGTAGTGCTGTATTTATCTGTAGACAAATTTGGGGCAAGTTGGCATGTTTATAATATTGAGTCTTTACAAATATGGCAATCATTTCATTCATTTAGATCTTCATTTTCTCTTAATAATGGTTTATAGGTTTTCATAAATTTTTCCATGTTTTTCTAAACACTTTGATGTTTTTCATAACTTATTTTTTGCCTGGGTAAATACAAGTATTAAATTCAAGAATGTACAAATGTTGTCATTTTAATTTCCTATTTATTTCGGGTATAGAAATAAAATAGATTTTAAAAATATTGACCTTGTTTGTAACCAGTCACTTAGCTAAGTTCAATTGTTAATTTTAGTGGTTCACAGATTCTTTAGGATTTTTTCATACACACTTATATTATTTTAAAATAATGATAGTGATTTTTTTCTTTTCTAATCATTAAACCTTTCTTAATTTTCTTGCCTTATTTTATTTGCTGGAATATCCAGGATAAACTGAATAATAGAAACTATGATGCATTTTTGTCTCAGTCTCAGGGGAAAAGTTTTCCTATTTCACTATTGAGTTTGATGTTTACTATAAGATTCTATGGGAAGACTTTTTCAAATTAAAGACACATTCCCCCTTTTCTAGTCTGCTAAAAGGTTTTTTCCCCCTAGGAATTAAATTTCTATTTGCTTTATTCTTCTCAAATAACCATGAAATAATGGTCTCCTATTTTCTGTTAATGTAGTAAGTTATATTTATAGATTTTGATGTTAAACTACTCTTATGCACTAATTTAGTTGATATGTAAGTGTTTCAAGAGTTTCAAATCTATGTTCACAAGAGGCCTTGTTCTATTACAGTTCTCCTTATAGCATCCTTTCCAGGGCTCAGTATCACCAGTAATCTGTTCTCTGAAAATAAATTTGGATAAACTAAGAATTGGTTTTCATTTTTTTTTTGTTTTCAATGGTTACTTGTGATTTTCCACATAAGCAGTCATATTGTCTACAAGTAGAGATCTTTGTATTTCTTCTTTTCCTATTTGTGTCCCTTTTATTTCTTTATTGGCATAATGCTAGCTAGAATATTCAGTACTATGTCAAATAAGCATAGTGAAAATAAATATTTTTTGCCCTGTTGCTTATCTGAAAAGTGAGGTATTCAGTTGTTTCCCCATTAGCTGTGATGGTAGCTGTAGGTTTCTGTAGATGCCCTTCATTGAGAGTCCTTCTCTAATCCTGCTTTGTGAGAGATTGTTATCATAGGGTTTGTGCATTTTTTTTTGTTTGTCAAATGTTTTTCCTGTGTCAACTAATATCACCACAAAACTTTTCTTTCTAGCCTGGTGACATACTGGGTTGCATTCATTTCTGAAGGCTAAAGCACACTTCTACACATAAAATACCATAGATCTCATTTGCCATGATGCACACTTTTTGCATATTGCAAGATTCACTTTCCTAAAATTTTGAAAAGGATTCTTCCACCTAAATTCCTGAGGAATATTGGGTGGTGCTTGTCCATCACTGCTTTTGTACTGTTTTGTACTGATCTATGTCAGGGTACCACTCACCTAGTAATTTGAGGGGAGTGTTCCCTCTTCTCTTTTCTGAAAGAACCTGTGGGAAATTAATGTTAATTTTTCTTTAAATGTTATGTAAAATTTCTTAGTAAAACAATCTAATCCTGAAGATGTCTTTTGGGGAAGATTTTTAATTAAAAATTCAATTTCTTTAGTGGTTGTAGGAATATTAATGTTATCTATTTCACCTAAAGCATCTGCTGAGGTTTAGTCATTTGTGGCTTTTGAAGAATTAGTCCAATTGATATAATTTGTTCTCAGTTGTTGACTTTATGAGCTAAAACCTGATTATAACAGCCCCCTGACTGTACTTTTAGTTGTTGCAGGATCTGTAGCTGTATCATCTATTTTATGCCTGATAGCGGCGATTTGTATAATTTCTTCTATATTTGCTAAATTTGGCAGAAGCCTGTCAATTTAATTGATTTTTTCTAAAAATCCAGCTTTCTCTTTCATTTTCTCTATTGTTTTCAGTTTTAATGATTCTAACCATATTTTTAATATTTCTTTCATTCTGCTACTTGGGCTTACTTTTCTCTTTTCCTTTTTCTTTTTTTTTTTGAGGTAGGAACTAGTCTGTTAATCTGAGAGGTTCTCTCTTTTATAGTGTGAGCTATTAGTGGTTTAGATTTCCCTCTTGAAACTGCTTTTGTGCATTTTATATATTTTCATTATGGTTTATATCTTCAAATTTTATTTCTTTTGAGATTTCTTCTTTGATGCATAGATTATAACTGTGCTGTTTCATTTCTAAATGTTTTAAGATTTTTGTTATTGATTTCTACTTTGATTTCATCATGTTCAGAGAGCATGCTTATCTATGATTTCACATCTTTTTTGTTTGTTTGTTTATTTTTTGGTACCAGGGATCAAATTCAGGACCTTGTACTTGTGAGGCAGGCAGCAGAACCACTGGGCTAAATCCCCAGCCCTTGATTTCACATCTTAAGTAGGGTTCTTTTTATGGCCAAAAGTGTGTGTTCTGCTGCTGTTGAGTGGTATGTTCTGTATACATCAGTTAAGTCCTATTAATTATTGGTGTTATTGTTTTGTATCCTTGCTAATTTCTGATCAGTATTCCTATCAGTGATTAGGATTGAATGTTAAAGTCCTAACTACTTTGTTGATTTGTCTGTTTTTCCTTTCAGTTCTGTTTTTGTTCATGTGCTTTCAAGCTCTGCTTTTGGCTTTTGTTGTTGTTGTTGTTTCTGTTTTGGCATACAAACATTTAGATTCTGATTTCTTCCTGTTGGATTTTAACATTATATAACATCTTTCCTTGTCTCTAGCAATTTTCTTTGCTTTGGAGCCTACTTAATCCAATATTAATACAACCACTTCTGGTTTTTTAAAGTAATATTTGCAAAATATTTCTTCATTCCCGTATTTTCAATTTAGCTCTTTCATTCTATTTGAAGTGTGTTTCGTTTAGACAGCATACTGTTTTTATACATTCCATCAGTGTCTGCTTTTTGGTTTCTTTTATTAGTGCATGTTTACAATTCATAATAATTATGTTCACCTTGGGGGGTTTGGTACATATACATATCACATTTTAATTAATATTTGCTTTTTCATTGGTGCACTTAAACCATTTATACTTAGGGTTTAATTCCTCTTTTTATTATTCATTTCATTTGTTTCCTCTGATTCTCTTTCACATTTCTTTTTCTTAGCTTCTTATGAGTTGTTTAAATATATATATATTTGAGCATTCCATCGTGTCTTACATACAAGTTTTGAATGTATCATTTAGTCATTTCTTTAGTGGTGGGCCTGGACATTACAATACACATATGTGCCTTATCATAGTCTGCAGGTACTGATGTTTCAGATGTCAAGTGAAGTACAGAAACCATATTTTCACTTAATTCCATTTACCATTTCCCAGTTTAAAGCATAATTATTTTTAATCTTCCTCTGCAAATATTAAATGCCACAGCAGATGGTGGTGTACATTTTGCTTTAATTACCAGATATGAGTGAAGACACTAACAAAAAGGGCAGTTGTCCATGACATCTTACTCTATTCTTACCTTTTCCTGTGTTCTTCTTTCCTTTCTGCTGAGAGAACTTTCTTCAGTCACTCTTTAAGGGTTGTTCCTTTTAACAATACATTCTCTAAGTTTTCCTCTGCTTTAGAATGTTTTTATTTCTGCCTTATTCCTGATGTATATTTTCACTAGACATACAATTTCCACGTTAACACTTTTTTTCTTTTTGAATTTGAAAAGCGAGCAGCTTTTCCTAGGTAGGAAGGTGAACAATATTAGCTCCACGCTCAGCCCTGCAGAGGAATCAGACTGTGCCACCTGCTCAGGTGGAAGTGAAGTTTCTGCAAGATGAATTTCCTGGATAACCACACTGAAATTTGGGAGAAAGAGGTGCATACTTCCATTGTGTTTTACTAGAGCGTGTGGGTGTCATCACAAGGTGTTCTGCTGTCAGGCTGCCCCGTGCCGAGGTCCCTTGGCCAGGGTGAGCGTCATTTTTTCTGCGCCCGCTGGCGGTGTTGGGCTGGTGGGGACACACAGGAAGCAATAACACTGCCTGGATCCCAAGATTCCTGGGGAGCTGTCTTCTTTACACCTTTTAGACACTTTGTATCTGTGCTCGTTTTCTTATGTCTCAGGTTTTTCAGTTGTAATAGAGAGATCTGGGAGAAATGTGCCATTGCATCTTAAAAGAGCCAGAAATCTCAAGTCACTCCATTTACATTCCACACTTAGATTCAATACACAGTTTTTCATTTTTTATTTCTATTATATTTGTATCCAGACTTTTTACTTAGACTTTCCAATCTGCTTTGTTCCAAGTTGGGGAAGAAAATGAGGTTTTTATAATTTTGATACCTTTTCTTTCAGCAAGAGCTGAATGTAATAGTATTTTGGTAAGTAAATTCTATGGAAAAACAATAATAATAACTTTGATTTTCAGTGCTAGAATTCTTATGGTATAAACATTATCACCATGGCTGATTTCAAGCTGCCTCGTTCTATTCCTGAATGTGAAGTTGGGAAAAACTGTGTATAAAGGGCATTACGAACTCTGCACCCTTTCATGGACTTCTGTTTCTGTCTCTCTACACCCTTTCCAATGTGTTTCATATTCTATAATCGTAACAAACTCGCAAACTTGATTTTATAACAGCATGTTGAAATGTTGCATGTTTTTTGCAGTAGCATCCCCAGTCCAAGAAAAGACCTATATTTGTTGGTTTAATACTTTAATAAACTGCTTGGAAGGGATTAAAACTTATAGTCATGCTTGAATAACAATAGCAATCAATTTTTTCTGCATCTGAGGAGCAGGGGGATAAGCAAGTAGCTTTTGTGGTGTTTTGTTGAGAAGACTTTAAAGCTGCCGAGAGCCAGTGCTTAACTTTTCTGAAGGAAAATTAAGGGGGGGAACCTTGCTGAAGGTTAGGAAAGGACAGAGAATGAGAATGAAAAAGCACAAGTCTGGAGATTAATTGTCAGGAAAAACAAAATTAAGAAATTTCTCTTTGGATCTTTGCATGAAATACAAATACATTTTCCTGTTTTCCCATAAAATGTTTGGTAACACTGACTAATGGAGGTTGAACTGTTTTACTTACTGGGACAACAAGAAACAGCGAGACTTAGAGCATCATGGTAGAGACCTTGTGAGTGATGAAGTCTCTGCATAAAAGCACACAGAGTTTCAATGACATCATTATGTTTTCTTGCTCTTAAAAACATGGTTTTCTCATTTTATTATATTTTAATTATGGTATTGATTTTATTGTTGTCCTATGCCGGGGTCCTCCCTCGGAAGCCTTATTGCATTACCTTAAGTTGACACAAAATTATTTATCAGTGCTCATGGTTCTAATTAATATGAGATCTTTGTGAAGACATTCTTCTGACTCAAACTTCAGAGCTGTCTACCACCACTCCTACTACCGGGATAGCCACTATCTTCTCTTGTGTGGCTCCCTACGGTAACTTCCTAGTTGGTGTCTGCTACTGCAGTGGACAGGACTTAGATTGCACCAGGGTGAGTCTGCTAAATACAAATCCAATTACAGTCTAGTCTGGCTTCCTTATCTGCAAGTTCTACATCTGTGGTTTCAATCAATTCTGGAATTCCAAATCGAAAATATTTGGAGGGAGAAAAAAAATCATTGCATCTGAATTTGTACAGACTCTTTCCTGTCATTCTTTAAACTATACAGAATGACTACTTATAGAGCATTTATGTTTTCTTAGGTATTGCAAGTAATCTAGAAATGACTTAAAGTATGTGAGGGATGTGTGTAGCACTATACCATTTAATATGAGGAAATCGAGCAACCATAGATTTTGTTATCTGTGGGGACCCTGAAACCAGTTTCCACAATACCAAAGAGCAATCATTCTTTCCCGCTCAAAATACTCCCATATTATCCCATCTATTAGGTGAAAATCAGAATCTCTTCACAGTTTATAAGTCCCTCTCTTTTACCTTATTTCCTACTATGAAGTATCCCTGGGTTATGATGGCTCAACTTACGATTTTCAAACTTACCATGGTACAACAGCTATGAATTCAATAGAAACTACATTTTGAATTTAAAATGTGGTCTTTTCCTAGACTAGAGATGTGTGTTGCAATCCTCTCTTAGGGTGCTGCTGGTAACCGGGAGCCACAGGTCCCATTCAACCAGCCAGTCATGAGGAGAAGCAGCAACACTGCAGTCAGCATGCCATGTGTCTAAGCTGTGGTGTTCCACAGGTCAGGCTATGAGATGCCTCTTTGACTCACCGAGATCTCAGGATTATAGCAGGTTTATCAGGATGCGGCCCCCCGGAAGTCAAGGAGCATCTGCGCTTCCTCTGTTGCTCCCATCCCCTGGGCACACTGACTCTGTGGCAAGCCAGGGTGTCTCCACCTTTGGGCCTTCATCTGATTCTTCCCACTGTATGATATACTCTCCCTCTTTCCACACATAGTCACTCAGTTTGCTTGCTCTCCTGCTTCAAATCTGCATGCAAAGATTAAATGCTACTTCTCTGTGCAGCCGTCACGTCACTCCACATCAAATTGCACCCCATCCTCCAGCTCCTTGGCTTCTGAGAACACTGCTTTTATTCCCCCTGGCCCTGATCCTCTTCTAATGAAAGGAATCTGTCCCTTATTTATCAGGCTTATTGTTAACTGTCTGCTCTTTCCATCTGAGTGTAAATCCAGGTTTGGGGGATGTTTTAAATTTTTTCCCAATTTTTTATTGTTTTAAAATATACATACCATAAGACTTATCCTCCTAACCATTATTTCTAAATGCACATTTCAGTGGTATCAAATACATACTGTGGTGCAACCATAGCCACCCATCACCAGAACTCTTTTATGCTAATAATTTCTGAAACTCTACTCATATTAAATAATATTTTCTCATCACCTCATTCTGGCAGCCTCTGGAAACCATCATTCCAACCTGTTTTCAGTGAAACTTCCCTGCCACCTGATAAGCTGCCAGCCAAGTATTAACCATTAAGCAGTTGTTGAATCAATGAATAACAAATTAAAAGATAATAACCCAAGGTATGGGGAAAGTGGAGACAAAACCATGTTTTCCTGGTCAAGCCTTTGCTGAACTGTATCTTTGAATCTCTTCTCTTACACTTTCCTAGAGGAGAACCTATAAACTTGACTCTTTATACTCATATTGCAATTCTCAAGAGGAAATATTTCCTTATGTGCTGAGATTTCTGCCAAGCATTCTGAGCTGAAGGGGTGCTTACCTTGTCTCTTCACAGCTTGGATTATCCAAGCCTGAATAATTATAGTTCAATTAAAAACATCAGGTCTTAAAAAAAAAAATCAAGTCTTTTCCCTCTCCTATTTACTCTTTCCTCCCAGATCATGGAATAAACTTGTATCAGACAGAAGAAAAATTAGGAAGGAAGGAATGGGGGGAATGCCGAGGAAGAAAGAAAGAAATTACCCAATTCCACTTTACTCAGAGACCAGTTCACCTGGAAGTCCAAGCCACACATCTCTGCTCCCACTTCCTCCTTTTGATTCAAGGAAAAGGCTACAAAAATGTCACTTTGACCTTATATATACTCTCTTTTTAGTGATTGACTCAATATATTCTTTAAACAATGTACTACTTCTTCGTTATGAAACACATTTAGTCCTCTACAGATTTTCAATAAAGCATGATTCATAATTTCAAAAAATTATAGAATTTGACATCATTGTAACATAGGTATCGAAAATACCTTTTCAAAAGCATTTGAGGAGGTATGATAAAGGCAATTGAAACTATATTTTTCTTTTTTCATGATCAATAAGTATCATTAATTCTGGACATTGTCATTTGTGTGTGCAAGTTGCTATGGGGACAAATGTTCTGTGCCTTTCAAACCATGGAGAAGGGGTCAGCTGTCCAGATCAGCTGATTCTGACCAGCTTAAGGTTAATGCGTGAGGACCACCTGAAAGATTTCTGAGACTGTCGGACAGCTTCACTTAGTTCCAAATCCATGCGCAGTCTTGCCCTCGGGGTTACAGAAATAACAATCCCAGTTCCTTCGTGCAGCTGATTGTGTGTGTGTACTGGACAACTCTTCCTTTCTGCTGGCTCTGCAAAGTCTGCTTTCTTCTCTCTGGGATCTGTAAGTAATAAAAATAAATGCTTCTGTTGTCTCATATGTCTTGTTATGATGCTTTCCCCGTGTTGTGCCTGATTGACACATGCAAACGTAACAGAGGCCAGAGCTCTCTGATATCGTTTGGATCTAAAATGTGCGCCAAAAGGCTGATGTGTTGAAAGATGGGGCATTTGAAAGATGATTGTATCATGAGGGTTTTAACTTTATCAGTGGATTAATCCATTAATAGATTAATAACTTGATGGCATTATTGGGAGATGATGGAAACTTGGCAGTTGGTTTATAGTTGAAGGGAGTGAGTCATGATCTTGAGGACTATATCTTGTCTCTAGACTCTTCCTCTTGGGCTCTATCAGTATCTCTGCTTCCTAGGTTCCAGAAATGAGCAAATTTTCTCTACCATGCCCTTCCACCATAATATTTCTGCCTTACCACAGGCCTAAAAGCAATGGAACCAGTTGACCATGGACTGGAACCTCTGAAACTATGAACCAAAATAATCCTTTCCTCCTTTGTTTTTCTCAGGTATATTTTTTGTCACAGTGAAAGAGGCCTTACTAACACACTCTTCCAAAGTAGAGGAAAATACAACATTATATAAGTCTATACAGTTTTTTCTGCCAATTTTGCAAGGGCTCTTTGAATCTGGAACTGTCCCCTGGCTCTAGCCTCTGTGAGCCTCAAATCTTTGATGGCTCCTCCTGTTAGATCCCTGGTTAGTATGCCCCAAACACTTTTCTTGAACTATTGTGAGTGTGTTGCTCTTGCTAGCAACCAAAACTAGTTCATTAACTTCTTTGGGAGTCAGCTTGGTAACCTTCTTTCTACTATGGACTGTACTCATGCTACAAAACTGTCACTTCAATGGAGAAAAGAAGCCTGTACCAGAATGTGAGCCAATAGACAGCCCCCTTCATCAACACTCTTCATGTGAATCTCAACTGAACCAAAACATGTGCCTAGTGATGTAATGAATTTACACTCTCTCACAAATTCTTTGTCTTGTATATAGTAACCATCAGGGTGAGGACTGGCCCAAAACCTCCCAGAGAGAGGGAGCTCTAGTGATGTGATTGGTCTCTCTGCTCTCCTCTACTGCTTTTACACAGAAGGCAGAAACAGCACTGGAGAGAAGTTTCCTCACAGCAGAATCTTGCTACTTGTCTGCATAAAATACAGCATTTTGCTTTTAATCATCAGGGAATAATTTTTCCCCACTTACCCATCAGATTTGTCCTTTGAAGTCAAATCTTGTGCTAAGTCCAATTTGCACAGAATTATCCTCTAGGAAACTTTCTAATCAATCACAGGATTGGCCTGTTTCTCATGCAGAACTAACTGGGTCCCTGAAATGAATCACATGCACTTATTTGGTACATTTACAGAGGAAAACTTTAAAAAATAATTGAAAATCAGGCTAATATGGTTTTAAACAGAAACATGAATCAGTTTTTCTTTGCTGCCTATTCCTAGGGGCAGGGAAGGGATGTATCTGAGAATACTTTCAAATTGGGGCTTTTCTTTTATGTAGCATGAAGAACCCTTCAGTGCACTCCTTAAGTCTGCTAAAGTCTCACAATGGTGTACTGTTAGGCACCTCAAGGCATCTGCTAAAAGCAAGAGGGTTCTTTTTGGTACAAATGAAGCCAGAGATGGAAATGGCAGTGAGCTAATTAAAAAGTATTTAGTTGAGTACTTTCAGGGTCCATAACATTATATCAGGCACATATATATGAAAAAAAGAGAGAATGAATTCATTCTTTACAGGAAATAAGAATAAGGAGCAAAATTAATTCCAGAAAAGGAAAATTAAACCACCAAGATGAGACAGAAATTATATCAATGTCAAAAATATATTTTCTTCAGACCCTGAAAATAAATGTGTCAACTTCTCTAGGAAACATTTATTTTAAACTGTTGGAAAACCTAAAAGAAAATTCTAAAGTAATAAGGGGGCATGTGTTAGGAATGAGGCTAATAGGGAGCATTTTTGAGTTATTAAATAGCTCTGTGCTTCCAAATGTTTTATTAAAATCTCCACTATTAATTAAAACTAAAAATGTACCACAAAGTAGAGTAAAGGGGATCACACACATTCTCTATGCATCTCTGGAAAGACTGGGTCCCTCTGTGCTCCTTGCCATCTGCCTCCCACCACACCAGGACTCTCGAGACTTCCTGGGTGCATTTTGCTTACACAGTGTCTGCTTTCGTCAGGACTATGTGTGATAAGCCTGAAAGATGAAATGTCTGTCATATGCTTACTTAGTAAGCTTTTACAGAAGCTCAGTTTATGCCACATAACAGATGCCATAAACACCTCGCTTCTAGAGCAGGTAGACTGAGCCACAGCTCCTACAGAGAGAGCATGGATGGTGCATGACTCTGAAATACAGCATGTGGCAAACACAGTCCTGTTGGCACACCACTCTAAGAACAGCTGCTTACCTTCTACCTGTTCTGGGTATTTAAAACTCTTCATTGCAATTACAATTTGGGGCTTTCCAGTACAGATATATCCCTGTAACCTTACTGCAAGGTGTCTTTTACATTTGTTATATTCTCATTTTTGGACATGAAATAACTAAGCACAACAGGTAGCCAGCCAGCATGGGACAGAGTATTCTGGGGAGGAGGAAGTGGACAAGCAAGCCATGCCCTGCCTATACCTAATGTGTCCTTTCAGGAACCTAATGCTATTGCAAAATGCATTCCTTTGTCTGTAATTTGTTTTCTCTTTCTTCCCCCTTCCCATATATTTGTATCCGTGGTAGCCTGAAACTCCAGTTATGTAACCGAGTTTGAGTCTTTTAATATTTATTTACTTGGGTATTTGCAGGCCTTTCTAACAAGAAGTCATGTGCCCTTGCAGTCTTAGAAATGTTCTGGTATGACTTATTTTCTAAATAACTTCCTTCCATTAGGTTTGGTTTTTTCCTTCTGAAATTTCTAATAGCCTGGTCTCTAATTTTTAATTAGTTTCTCTCATATGTTTATAACATTGATTTTCATTATCTCTTCTTAAAGACTGTATGGATTTTACCTTATGCTAAATTTTTAATTCAATTTAATTTCAGGAATCATCTCCTCCATCCCTTCCTTCTGGTGTCTTATTTACAAGTGTGAGGACAAGTTTGTTTATAAGAACAGATTAGGGAAAGCAAGTAAGAAAGTCCCCTCTGAAACCAAATTTAAGGAGGCCCCCAAAACATCAGGAATTAAGAAAAATACTATTCTTCACATGATGTTTGTTAAAATTTCACTAATTTCACTGTTAATAATCAATTAAAAAATATTTTTAAAAGAGCACTAGGAACTTACGTGCCAAGCCATGTGAAAGCAAAGGAAACATCAGTATATTGATCCTGTTTTTATTTAAAAATTTGATCTGATATTTACCCTGTATTTTTGCATTCATTTTCATTTTTAAAACATCTCATTAAAATATTACTTATCATGATTGCTGAGTTTTTCTTGGCACCCTTTCAAATGTAATGGTGAAGACAAGACCCCAAGGGCCTCGGTGACTCCACAGTCAATGCTGACCTACAGTATGATTCACAGTACAAAGAATGAAGTGCTGATATATCTACTCATGATTGAACACTGAAAACACTAAGACACATGAAAGAAGTCATACATAAGCTTATATCATTCTGTTTATGGAAATGTTTAGAAGAGGTAAACCCTTGGAAAAAGTTGATTAGTGGTTTCCAGGGCCTAGGGAGAGAAACAATACAGAGTGATTGTGAATGGGCATAGAGTTTCCTTCAGGGATGATGGAACTGTTCCAGAACTAGGTCATGGTGATAGTTACACAATATTATGAATGCAATGTTAATAAATTTTATGTTATTTCTGCTATATCACAACAAAAATGGATATATATGATAAAGAAAGCTAAAACAATAGTTTACTTAAGTGTTAAACATTGTAGACTGCTCATCACAGACTAATCAGTACATATGTGAATTATAGCACATAGAGCAGGCACTAAGAAAATTATATAAAATGATAGACCTAACCATAGTATAAATAAAAAGTATTTCAATATATATAAATGTTCAAATATCCCATAAGAAGTTAAGACAAGAGAGGAATTAAAAAACAGAGTAAACAAATAGAAAACAAATCATGTTGTGGCAAAATGAAACCCCATTAATAATTACCTTAAATATAAATGATTAAGTCTACCTATTAAAAGATAGTGTTTGACAGAAGGGACAAGCAGAATGGCCCAACAGTGTACTCTGTAAGAAATTCACTTTGAATAACAGGTAGATTGAAAATAAAAGCATGAAAAAATATATTCCATGCAAACATTAACTTTTTTAAAAGGCAGGGATAGCTACATGAATACCAAAGTAGACTTCAGAGCAAAGAACTTATTGGGAGGGGGTTTGCTATTATGCTATGGTTCAAGTGTGTCCACCAAAAACATTTGTAGAAACTTAACCCCCCAATTCACAGTGTGGGGAAGTACAGCACAGGGGCAGTGTTTGTCGTGGAGGGTCCTCCCTCATGAACGGATTGGTGCTGATTGTAAAGGAACCTGACCCTGCAAACTCAGACTCTTGCTTTCTCTTCCTCTCTTTGCTCTTCTGTCCTTGGATGAGGAGCGAGATCCTTCAATTTGGACATCCAAGCTCATAGAACTGTAAAGAAGAAATATCTGTTTGCTATAAATTATCTAGACTAGGATATTATTATAATGACACAGATGCACTAAAACAATTATATAATGATCAATTCACTAGAAAGACATAAATTTCTTAAATGTATAAAACACACACACACACACACACACACACACACACACACACCCCAAATCCCAGAGCTTCAAAATACATGAAGTAAAAATGAACAGAAGTGAAAGAAGAAATAGAAGTCTTTAATTACATTTGGGCATTTCATCCAATTGATAGAACTACTAAAAAGGACATAAAAGAACAATATCATTAATCAACCTTATTTAATTGATACATGCAGAAAATAACACTCAACAAAATACACATTTTCTCCAAATTCACATAGAAAATTCACCAAGGTAGATATTCTCCTGAGCTATTCAAAGAAAGAGAGCAATTAACATGAGAATTAAAGAATAGAGAGCATGTTCTCTGAATGTAATGGAACTAAAGCAGTAATCAATAACAGACAACAGGAAAACCTTCACACATTTGGAAATTAAGCAACACAATTCTCAATAATATATGGGTCAAGAAGAAAATTTTAAAGGAAATTAAGAAATTGAACTAAATAAAAATGAAAACAACATATGAAAATATGTGAAATACAGCTAAAGTAGTGCTCTGATGGAATTTGATAGCACTAAATCATTAGATTAGAAAACTCATATGTCTCAAATTGATAAACTTAACTTTCTACCTCAAAAAACTAGAAAAGGACTATAAAATAGCCCCAAGGTTAGAAGAAGAACATAAATAATGAAGATATGAATAGAAATTAATAAAATTGAAAACAGGAAAACAATAAAAAAATTGATGAAACAAGTAGCCAGTTCCTCAAAAAAAAATCGATATAACTTATATACTTCTAGCAAGGCTGGCAAACTCATAAAGAGAGAAGTCACAAATTATCAATATCAGGAATGAAACGGATATTGCTGCAGATCTTGCAACCATTACAATGATAACAAAGGACTACTATGCCAATTTTACACTCATAAAGTCACCAACTGAGAAAAAAAAGGGGACCAATTCTTTGAAAACCACAACTGAGTAAAACTGAGACACAATGAAATAGACTACTGATAGGTTATAACCATTAGAAAAAGATATCTCCAGGTCAGAGGCATTCATTCCACTGGAGGATTCTACAGAACATCTAGTGGAGAATTAACACTAATTATTCAAAATCTCCTTCAGAAAATAGAAGAAGCAAGAGCACTCTACAAATCATTTTATTGGCTTGCCTTACCCTGATAATAAAAGAAGATAAAGATGCGGGGGAGCCCACTAGTTCTCATGATCTTACAAACAAAAATACTCAAGAAAAAATTAGCAAATAAAATTTGGCAGTGTGTAATCAGTGCAATGAATCACACTCTATGATGGAGTGCAAGCCATATATGCAAGTCTGTTTCAACATTCAAAACTTAATCAGTGTAATCCATCAGATCAGTAAGTTCAAAATAGGAAAATAGTATAATATCAATTAATGTAGAAAAGCATTCAACAAAAATCAAAGACGCTTGATGATGAAAATATCTCAGCAGAGTAGACACAAAAGGAATTTCCTCAGTTTGATAAAGAACATCTTCCCCCCAAAACCCCTACAACTAATACTATTTTGAATCCATTCTCTCCCACATTGGGAACATGACAAGAATGTTCCCTCTCACCCCTCTTGTCCAAATTATTGGTGGAAGTTCTAGCCAGTAAAATAAGACAAGGAAAAATAAAAGGCATACAGATAAAAAAAATATAAAACTGTGTGTGTAGATGACATAATTGCTTACATAATTTCAAGAAACCTACTCCTCAGGAGAAAAGAAACTCCTAGAGCTAACAAACGTGTGCATAAGTCAGAAAATTCAACATAGTTAGAAATCAATAGTTAGAAATCAATGGCATTTTTATAAGCTAAAAGTGAACAAAGACACATTAAAATTAAAAACTGAAACACATTACTATTTATAGTTGCTCCCCCTACAGTGAAATACCTACCAAAACCTATTCAGTATCTATATGCTAAAAACTCCAAAATTCTAATAAAAGAAATCAAAGAAGATCTAAATAATTGGAGACACAAACCATGTTCTTGGACTGGAAGACTCAACATGATAAAGGTGTGAGTTCTCGTTAAATTGGTCTTTAGGCTGAACAAAAAGTATTAAGATGTGTTCCGTACATGCACCTACTCCCTCTGATGAATATAATCATTGTGTACTGCAAATATGTACTAATAAAATTTTAAAATAAATTTCAAAAGATACAATAAAAAAATCCCCAACAAGAGTTTTGCAGACATATATAGTTTTAGTTTGAAATTATATCCAAAGACATAAGCGGTTAAATAGCTAAAATAACTTTTAAAGCAAATAAGATGGGAAAAATTGTTCTTCCCCATATGAAGACTTACATGGCTACAAGAATAAAGAACCTTGGTCTGGCAAGGTCTAGATCATGTGGATCGGTGTAACAGATAAGGGAACCTACATATGCATAAAAGAAGCTACACACTTGCAAAAATATGCTCAACTGATTATTGATAGAAATGTAAGAATGATTCAGAGAAGGAGGAACAACAACAAATTGTGATTGAGAAATTGGATGTCAATAGGAGAAAAAATTAAACTAAACTTGCCTATTATTTTTAAAACTTCAAAATATATCATGAATGTAATGTAAAGTATAAATCTATGAAATTTTTAGGGAAAAAGAGAAAACCTCATAATCTAGGACCAGGCAAAGAGCTTTTAGATTTGACACCCCAAAAGCATTACCCATAAAAGGAAAATTTGATAAATTTACTATCATCAAAATTAAAACCTTTTGCTGTGCCAAACACTATCTATTTTAAGGATGAAACAATGAATTGTATACTGGGAGTGTTTTAGTTGCTTTTCTCACTGCTGAGACAAAATACTCACACCTAGCATTAAAGGTGGAAAGGTTTATTTCAGTTCACAGTCTGTAGAGGTTTCAGTTCATAGTCAGCTCGTCCAAGGCAGGGTGGCATGGCAGAGGGGGCATCACAGAGGGCAAACAGTCCATGGTGGGCAGAAGGCAGAAAAGCAATGAAGCAGTGAAGAAGCAACAGCCTTCTTCCTGTTCCTTTATATTCATCCAAGCTATCCCTACTTTGGGAGGTGCCACCCACATTGAAGGTGGGCCTTTCCACTATCCACACCCAGAACTATGCCAATCAGTGGACTAATGTAGTTATCACACACTTAATCCCAGTATCACACACCCTAGATCCAGCCACCTCTGAAGAGCCCTGTCTGTCACCACATGAGAGCACATCTAGACACAAGCTCTAACATGGAGAAAATAGTTTCAGATTATATACTCAACAAAGCAATTTTATAGCAGGATTTATAAATGCATAGAAGAGAATTTTTAAAAGACTAGTCTTTAGACTACATAAAGCATACATAGAGGTGGAGGTGTAGCTCAGTGATAGCTTGCTTAGCATCTGTGTGAGGCCCTGGGTTTTACAGCAGAGCACTACTAAAAAACAAATAAAAATACATAAAGAATACTCACAACTCAAGAAGCAACACAAACAGAAATGGGAGTAGACATTTAACCTAAGACATATACCTCACCTCAGCTCAGGGTGAGTGATAAAAACTAATCTTAAATTTATATACTGCATGATTTTATTTATAACATTATCAAAATAAAATTAAATCTGGATTAATTAACTATCAGAGAACAAAGATAAATTGAAGGTGTGGGGAGGGGGATCAAGTGTACAAAGAGGCCTTTGGCAGTGGTCCACTTCTGGGTCTTCATTGTAGTGGTGCACACCGACAGTTACGGGTGCACATGTAGCTGCTGAAATTGAGCAAGCTCTGCGAATTGTACTCAGCCTGATTTCCTGGCTGTAAATAATACTACACTTACGAAAGATGCTAGCCTTGAGGGAGGTCAAGGAAAGTTTAACTAGATCTCCTTGTATATTTCTGTGTAACTTTTTGCAGATTTGTAACTATTTCAGACATAAAAAGATTTAAAAATAAGTAAATGGAGAGGCAGTGTGTACCACAGAGTTAGGACCCTTCACACCAAAAGATTCTTACAATATTAGTATTAGATAACGTGGACTTCAAGTCACAAATCATGGAAAAGAAAGGCACTTCATTATGCTAAAATGGATGGTTCATAATGATGTCATGATGGATATGAAAGCCTAGCCTCTAAATAACAAATAATCAGCATTTATAAATTTATAAAGCTTGAAAAGACACCATGAGAAAAAGAAACACACACGTACTTTGAACTGGAATTCACCTTTCCCGGTTGATGATAATCAAGGACAAAAAGATAAGTAAACATACAAAAGAACTAAATAACATAACTAATATGCTATCTTTAAAGTTCTGTACCCTAAAATAGAGATAAAACTTGCCTTTTTATGACCATTGTACAATATTAAAAATTGACCATAAAATTGAGACAGTAAAGAAAACATTGACATATTCCAAAATGCTGAGTAGTACAGATATTATCTCTGATCACAGTGCAATAAAACTAAAAATTAACAGAAAGATCATAAAACAAAAATTCTTTTACTCTGGACGTCACAGAAGTAACTGATGGATCAAAAGAGAATATCAACAAAAAGTTTTTCTAATACAAATACAATTTCTCAGTAATTAGATACAATTAAATCTTCTCAGAGAATAGTTCATAGCCCTAAGTAATAACATCAGTAGATAAGAATTGAAAATGTTCAACTCGAAAATTTTTATAAGAAACAGAAAATATAAACCAAAAATAAACAGAAGGAAGAATTAATAAATATAAAACATAAAATAGCACATTTGAAAACAGAAAAATATCAAAATTAACAGAAATCTTTAAAAACTAAGGAGACTAAGTCACAAGAAAGTCTAAACAAGAATAAAAGTATGAATATACCAGATAGAAGAAATTAGCCAGATAAACTGAGATTTTAAAAAAAATTCTAAAACGCAATGCTGTTCAACTCTATGTAATATATCAAAACCTGGGTAAGTGGACTAGCTCTACGCAAATATTTTTTAACAATGTTGATCTCATGAACGACAGCAAATATCAAAGGATTTATTTCCATAGGAGAACATAAACTTTTAAAAAGGGTGCTATATCCCAGTGGTATCACAGGAAATCAGTCAAATCTATGAAGAGCAATTTATTTAAAATATTCAAAATAATAAAAAAAGAAATGAAAGCTTGAAATTCATTTTATGAGGCAAGCATGATACCTATATTAACACTGACAAGACTGAGCAAAGTCAATAAATTTCAATTAAAAAAATCTCTGAAAGAAAATTTAGCAAAAAAACACCATAAAAGAATATGTTCACATAGGCTCTATCTTAAGATTTTTAAAATAATTTAATATTAAGAAGCTAATTAATTAAATTCAGGACCTTAATTGGCCTATAAACTATAAACATAGTTTTTGTAACAATTGAAAGACATTTAACAAAATAAGAGATATAATCAATGAATCCTTATTTAAAATGATACTAAAATTGGCTCTTCACCCCCCCAACATCATTCTTAATGTGACAATATTAGCAAAATTCCTACTGAAGTTAGAAATAAGACAAGAGTATCCTCTGATGTTTGTGAAGTTTTGTTTTCTTTTGTTTTAACTAGACAGGCCAATTCTAATACTCATATACAAATATAAATAAAAATAATCTGGTAAATACTAAAAATAAAAATTCTACATTTAATTATATTCCAAACAGAAAAATTCTTAAAACTCCTAAAGTGTTAGTAACTAAAACAGTGGTACCATGAAGAGACCATGAAGAGACCGATGGAACAGAAAGGTAAACAAGAAACTAATAACTGTCACTGGGCTGGGGCAGAGGATAGAAAACTAACCATTGAGGCATTCATATACTAATGGTATCATTTTTGTACTTTTGATGCTAGAAACGTGAATGATTTATCCATTCTAATAAATTTTTAAAAGTTATTAAAGGAGAAAACAATTGGAAGAAGTGCAGGTCCCACATGGCAAGTCCTCCTAGCTGGGCTTTTTGACACGGCTGCAGACAGCACCATGGCACAGCAGGAGCAGAAGGTGGAGCAGAAGCTCCAGAGGGCTGAAGGGTGCCCAGAGAAAGGGAAGGAAGCTAGTCCTTGTGTATGGAAGTCTTTGCCATCAGGATGTCTTTGCTTTCCATGCCAGCACCTAAAAGCAGGGACACCTGCTGCTTGTTGAAATAGTAACTATTCTCCTTGGCCCCTGGGCCACAGTAAGGAACCATGCAACTGGCCCCAGCTTCCCACTTCAGAGCTGAGCCTGTTATCTAGAAGCCACTTCACAAACACTGCTTCTCTGTCTTTCTCCTCTTACTTCCCCCTAAAATTCACAGCTGAGCACCCTGCAGGCCACCCTGCCTCAGGTCACAAAAGAGAGGCCAGTTCAGCACTTGGCTTTCAGAGGTTCCCGAGATACACTTTCTGGGCTGCTCTCAAAGCCTGAGATTCTGGAATTCACTGCTTTACATCCAGGTCTTTCTGTCAAATTGTGGGCCCTCTTGTCCATCCTAGAGAAGATCCATGTGAATGAAACCTACCCCACATATCCAGACACACCTTGGTGCTCATTCATGATCATATGGGGACACATTCTTAACTTGGCCAAGCTTTCATCTGGCTTCTGAACCTTCTCCTAGACCCATCTGTGCACTTCCTTGTCAAATTCAGTTTTAGTGAAGAAACATGCTAAGTCAGTTTAGCAAGAGCCCCATCTGGATATCTGACACCTGAGCAGGTTTTTCATCCTTCACCCCTTCAACATGCCATCTCCCTGGCCTGCCTTCAACAAGAATTCTGCTAGTTATGTTTAGCCAGAGCCCTCTTTCCCCGACATTTCCTCTCAGTAATTTCCCAGCCCATGGCTCCCATAGCTCCTTATCTATGACTGCCTACTTGCCTATGCTATATTTGGAGTTGAGTCCAGTCTTTCTCTCTTGCTGCAAAACCCTATTGCAGTTGTCCCTGTATTTCTCATGATGGTTTTGAATAAAATCTTCCTTCTTGGCTTTAACAAGTGTCACTGAATAATTTTTTTTCTCTTTAACAATGGACAGCTTCCTTTTTGTAGTTAAACCAGCCAGCTCACTCTTCCACAGCATTGATGGAACTAATTTTTTCTCATGTCCCTTAGAACACTGCTACTCAAAGTATGGCCCAGGAAGCAGCTTTGTCCAGGAACTGGTTAGAAATGCAAATATGTTAATCCCAGACCTTCTGCATTTAAGAAGATACCCAAATGATTTCATGTACATTGCTGTCTGAGAAGCCTACTCTAAATAGATATTTTTATACTTAAAAGATCCCATTAAGGGAAAAGAAGGGGAGCAGAGAAGGAGAAGCTATTTTCATGGATTTGTTCCTGTGAAATGTTCTTCACTCTCAAAAACATGAGGTACACATGATACCTTGACTTGGTTAGAAGGGAAGGTGAGCAGGCCATGGGAAATCACTCACAAGTTCTCCATATGGGGTGTTATAGAGAAAGCATGCTGAGCTGATCCCAGGGAGGCTGGCAGGCATTCAACTTGTAAAAGCTCTGGACCAAGAGGAGACAGGGATTTCCATGAGGGCACAGCTGGAAGAAAATATGTTTCCTTTAAAAAACAATTTCCAAGACTCCAGGTAAATCCACTGGAGATGGAGGATGGAGACTTGGGGGTATGTAATGAAGTTACGAACAGAACAGACAAATTAAAAAAACATTCAGCATCTTGCCCTAACAGCCTTCTGGAGGAATGAAACATGGACTGAGTATTTCTAAGAACAAAAAGTTATCCAGCTGAAACTTACTCTAGATATTAGATCAATCACAGAGAGCCTGACCCAGGAATCTTCTGTCTTAAGGATTAAAGTACGTAATGGCACAGAAGAGGAGACTCTCCAGTGTTGCTAGTGGTTGAAAGGGTAGAAGAGGAAGTGAGAGTGATTGAAAGACACTATGTCATCTTCCTTCTCATGTCCCAGAAAGAAGAATGAATCCATGTCAAACGGAAAACATGTTTTCTCCAGTTACAAAAGAATATGTACACACTGTAAACATTTTGGAAACAATAGCTCAAAGATAATAAAAACTCCCACATTGGAGAGCAGGCCCAGAGTGGTGCCACCCCCCACCCCAACATGAGAAGGCAGACTTGTGACAAAGGAGTGGCACCCGATCCCCATGTGAGAGAGCAGACTTGGAGCAGCAATGTCCCACAGGAGAGAACCAGTACAGAGTGTCATACCCCTCACATGAGAGAGCGGACACGGGGTGCCCCTCCACCCCATGAAACACAGTAGGCCTGCAGTGGAGGAGCAGAGCCCCACTCTACATGAGACCACAGACTGGACCAGACTCCTTCTCAAGGGAGAGAGTAGATCTCACCTAACGAGTGGTGCCCTGTCCCCAGGGAGCATAGCACAGGGCCGCAGAGGCCAAGACTAGCCACCTGACCCATCCTGGGTGAAGACAATAACCAGGGAGAGAAGGAAGCAACTAGACCCCAAACTGTCTACATTAAGTCCAACAGCCTGCTTCAGCCTTGCCTTGGACCCAACATCTAGTGGAGAGCAGTGGGGTGATCATATTCCCCACCTGCCAACAGAGGCAAGGACACACCTCAGATTGAACTGTAACCCCAGCCTGTTGGGAATGAACAGAGGGGCCTCTAGTGCAAGCAAGGCACCTCAAAAACCCATGGGCCCTAGAGCCGGACATAGAAAAACAAGCCTGGTTGGATACCAAGGTCATGGAAAGACATCATTCATTTGATGACACAGGAATTTTTTTTCTTTGACTTAATCCTTTTTTGAAATTTCCTATTTTGAATCATTTTTATTTTTCCTTCATTGGATTTTTGCAGGGTTAGGAGTTTTTCTCCCACATTATTTTTTCTTATTTAGATTCTTCTCCCCCCTCCCCATTAATTTTATTGGTACATTTTAGGTATAAAATACATTTACATTCATCATTGGGATCTTGTACCATTACATGAGTCTCTTGGTTCTTATTTTTTCCCCTTTCCCTTGCCCTCCCCTCACCC
>NW_004624809.1:8760546-8857479 GCF_000247695.1 Heterocephalus glaber
GGAGGGCTAGGAATGGGGAAAAAATAAGAACCAAGATGCATTATGTAAAGGTACAATTCCCAGTGAGAAATGTAATCGTGTTGTATACCTACAATGTACCAATAAAAGAATTTAATAAAAAAAAAAAAGAAATTGAAAGGGAAGCAATACTCCCAAACTCAATCCTGGAACTAAGCATTACCCAAATACCAAAACCAGAGAATAATCCAACCAAAAAAGAAGAGCCAACCTTCCTAATGAAATGGCCAATCTTCCTAATGAAATAGATGCAAAAATTCTCAATAAGATACTGGAAAAAAGAATACAGCAAATCATCCAGAAGATTATACACCATGACTAGGTAAGATTCATCCCAGAGATTCACGGTTGGTTCAACATACAGAAATCAATAAATGTAATACACTATATTAACAGAGCTAAGGACAAAAACCACAGGATCATTTTAATAGACACAAATAGATGAATAACAAATGCAACATTCATTCACGATAAAAGAAAACTTACATAAAATTGAAATACCTAGTCTTTATGTCAATCTGATAAAAGCCGTGTATGACAAATCAGAAGCCAACATCACACTAAATACTCAATAACAGAAAGATTTCATTCTAAAAACAGTAATAAGATAAGGATGTCCACTATCACCACTCTTACTCAATATAGTTCTGGAAACAATATGCAAAGCAGTTAGACAAGAAAAAGAAATAAAAGGAATAAGCATAGGAAAGGAAGTAGTTAAAGTATCATTATTTGTGGATGACATAATACTCTACATAGAAGACCCCAAAAACTCCACCAAAAGTGTTCTATATTTACTAAGTAAATTCAATATTACAGCTAGATACAAGTCAACACTCAAAAGTCAGTAGCATTCCTGTAAACAAATAAGAAACTCATTGATATAGAATTTAGGGAATCCACACCTTTTACAACAGCATTAAGAACAGATGAAATGTTTAGGAATCAACTTAACAAAAGAAGTAGAAGACCTTTACATTGAAAACTGCAGTATTCTGAAAAAGGAGATGGAAGAGGATATCAGAATATGGAAAGATATCCCTTGTTCCTTTGTAAAATATTGAAACTGGTCTTACTCCCAAAATTATTAAATAAATTTAATGCAATGCCAATCAAAATACCAGTAGCATACTTTATAGAATTAGAGAAAAGAATCCTAAAATTCATTTGGAACCAGAAGAGACATTGAATAGCAAATGCAATTCTGGGCAACAAAGGCAAGGCAGAGGGCATCACAGTCCCAGACTTGAAATTATACTACAAAGCTATAATGATAAAAACAGCATGGTAGTGGGGGAAAAAACCAGACCTGAGAATCAATGGAGTAGGCTAGAAGACACAGAAATAACTCCAAATACACTCAGCTACTTTATCTTTGATGAAGGAGTCAAATACCTTCACTGGAAGAAAGATATAGCCTCTTTAATAAATAATGCTGGAAAAACTGGCTTTTCATATGCTGAAAACTAAAATTAGACCCATATCTCTCACCATGCAGTAAACTAAAACCAAAATCGATGAAAGATCTAAATATTAAAACAGAAACATTAAATTTGCTGGAAGATAGAATTGGTAGAACTCTTTTTTTTCTTTAAGTTTATTGGTGCCTTTTAGGTATAGAATACAGTCACATGCATCATTGGGAACTCGTACCTTCACATGATGTATCTTGATTCTTATTTTTCCCCATTCCCCTGCCCTCCCTTCAACCCCTCCATCCCTCCCTATTTTCAGAGACTTTGTTTCCATTTTTTTTCATTTCTCATATTTTTTCCTTTCCCTTCTTTCCTTTCCACTACCCCTCTGACTTCCCCTTCCCCTTTGCATTTTTTCTTCTTATTTAACATTATCAATTATACATTTTGATCCTTATTTACACTTTTAGTTTTTCACACCAGAGAAAATATTCAGTATTTACACATGTGTCCTATTTATTTCACTTAAGTATATGACCTCAATGTGCATCCATTTAGCTATAAATGTCTCTAGTTTCTCATTCTTTGTGGCTGAGTAGTACTCCATTTTATTAAAAAAAACACACACACATCTTTATCCAGTCTCCAGTTGATAGGCAATTGGGCTGTTTCCAAGCTTTAGCTATTACAAACTGCTGCTATGGACATGGGTGCACATGTATTGCTGTGATGTGATTCTTTTAATTCTTTTGGGAAGATACCCAACAGAGGAATAGATGGGCCAAATGGGACCTCTAATCCTAGTTTTCTGAGATATCTCCATATTGATTTCCACAGGGGTTCCACCAGTCTGCACTCCCATCAACAATGTAGAATAGTTCCTTTCTCCCCACAACCCTGCCAGCATTTGTTATTGGTTGATTTCTTGATAGCAGCCATTCTTTCTAAAATGAGGTGGAATCTCAGTGTTGTTTTCATCTCCATCTCTCAAATGACCAGTGACGTTGAACATTTTTTCATAGGTGTAGGCAAAGGCAATATGAACAAACCCCAATCACACAGAAAATATCACAAAGAACCAAACAGCTGAGATCTCATCTCATTGAAAATGTTTTGTACAGCAAAACAAAACAAAACAAAAAAAACACCAACAGAGTGACTAGACAACCCACAGCATTGGAAAAAATTTGCCAGCTGTTCCTCAAAGCACTAATATCTAGAATATATAAAGAACTCAAAAAAATCATATCCCCCCTAAATTTAAAGACCCAATCCAAAAATGAGCACCTGAAATGAATAGACACATCTCAAATGAAGAATAAACTGCAAATAAATATTAAAAAATAGTTCAACATCACCGATCATTAAACAGATGCAAATTAAAACAACACTGAGATTCCTTCTCACTCCAAAAAGAATGTCTATTATCAAAATATCATCCAATAACAAATTCTTGGAGGGCTGTGGGCAAAAAGGGACCTTTTCCCACTATTGGTGGGAGTGTAGACTGGTGCAACCATTGTAGAAATCAGTGTGGACATTTCTAAAAATACTAAAGCTAGAGGTTCCATTTGGCCCAGCTATCTCCTCCTTTAATTCTTTCCAAAAGAATTAAAAGCATCATACCACAGTGATATATGCACACCCATGTTTATAGAGGCACAATTTGTAGTAGATAAATCTTGGAAACAGCCCAAATGCCCATCAACAAATGAATAGATAAAGAAGATGTGAGGTGTTTTTTATACAGTGGGGTACTACTCTGCCATAAAGAAAGATAAACGAGACATTTCTAGTTAAATAGATGCACCTGGAGATCATACTCTTAAGTGAAGTAAATTGAACACACGTGTTCAAATATTGCATTGTTTTTCTAGTGTGAGAATCCAAAAGTGTAAATAAAGACTAAAATGTATAATAGAAATTGTGAAATAGGAAAAAAAAATGTTCAGATGGGAAGGCGAAATAGAGAGGGAGGAGAGGGAAAGGAAGGAAGGGAAAATGGAAAAGGAGAGTACAAGGAAAAAATGGAAACAAAGCTTTTGTAAATAAGGAGGAGAAGAAGGGTTCAAAGAGGGAAGGGAAAGGGGAAGCAAGCATGTAAAAGTACAAATGCCATAGGATGAATGTCATCATTACTATATCTAAAATGTACCAATAAAATTCATTTTTAAAAATAAAATGAAATTAAATAGAGCAATTATTTAAAAGAAGAAACTCAGAGCAAAATAACAAATAGGTAATGGGATGTAGGGAGTTAGATGGTTCTCACAGGGGAAAGAGCTCAAGAGATGGTGGGAGGCGGTAGGAAGGGAAAGAGATGGAAGGAATAAGTTTTCCCCTTCATAATTGCAGAATATAAGGGTGCAAATCTGTCAGGACTTCAGGATCTAGGAGTAGCTAGCGTTTTAAAAAAGAAGAGCTTTGTTCTCATTCTCCCAAACCAATTCCCTTACCCAGGCAGAACTATTAGAAAGTCCCTTCTCTGTGTACTCACATTCCCGTCTATGCATACAGATGCACATTTCCTGGAGTATTTATTCACTGGGTGTGTGTAACCCATTATTTTCATAGTGTTCTGCATCTCACTTTTACACCTAGTAACACTTGTTAAGTTGATACATATTATTCCATCAAGTGGACGCACTAAAGTTTATTGAATCATTTTATTCCAATGGATAGTTTCATTATCCTTCCTTTTCAGTGTTAGGAGTAAGAGGGCCACGACACCCACAAATACGCCCCTGTGTACATATGCACATATTCCTGTAGGGCAAATCCCCAAAAGAAGAACCACTGTACATTCTCTGCATTTAAATTGTTGGTAATGCCTTCCAGTCTGGGACAATTATAATCCCATATACAGTAATGGAGCATCTTCATTTTCCAATTCTTTCCTACTTTTCCTAAAATATTGCCAATCTGATGGGCCAAAAACATCATCTTTCCAGTTATGTAATCTGAGAGAAATGAGGCTTCCCAGAATTTCCTCATACATCTGTGGTCATTTTGGTCCTGTGACTGCTTGTTCAATATAATGCTACTTTTCTAATGAGCTGTTGGAATTTGTGGGAGCTCTTCATATATTATAAGTGGTCTTGTCCACCAGATTTGCCTGGATAATATTTATACTAATCAAACAGCCTCAATGCCTTTTGGATGTTAGAAGCACACATGGATGGCCATCTCATTCACTGGAGGTCAGAGAAGTAAATGAGCTCCAAATGAAGGAAATGGAAGCTTTCAACCATGCTCAACATTAAAAGACATCTGGACCAGGCCATGGGAAGTCATTCCCAGGATGGACATTAATGTTTGTGGGATTCATTTGTCTCTGTATGTCTGGGCACCACTTTTCTTTTAGTGAGATCAAATACTTTCCAGCAAACCACACAGATTCCATGCTATGATCTATTGAAGAACAGTAAAAGAGGCTGATAATTTTCTATGAAAAATAAAATTGTTTTTACCTCAACTCATTTTCAAAATTAGAGAGAGTTCATAGAAATGTTTAAAATAAAACAGAATTGTTGTGCTGGGGATCTAGCTCAGTGGTGCAGAGTCTGCCTGGCAAACACAAGGTCCCGAGTTCGATTCTTGGTATCAAAAAAAAAACAACAGAATTGTAAAAGAACAGGGGAAAGAAGATAAAGGAAACTATAACATTCTGAAATGGATGCTCAGAGTTTGGGCACAACAGCTAGAAGTTGATTGCAAATTTAGTCTAACTGTCCTGGAGCTGCAGTGAGGACAATAATCAGAGCAATAGTCACACTGTCCCCACAGCCAAAGGACACAGTGATTCAAGTCAGGGATACTTTTCCCAATCTAGGAGCCTCATAAAGAAATGCTGTAGAGGGCCGGGGATTTAGCTCAGTGGTTTGGCCACCTGATGCGCAAGCACAAGGACCCGAGTTCAATCCTTGGTACCAAAAGAAAAAGAAAAGAAAAGAAAGAAATGCTGTAGAAGAAAAAGAATACCACCTGGAGACTAAATTTCCTGGAGAGCTTTCTACCTCAGAGCCAAAGTTGAAACAACAGAAAAGTTGAGTAAAATATCGTATTTAGGTGAGGAACTTTTTTTAAAAATTTAAATCACACAAGTATGTTTGAAATTTTCCACAATAAAATGTAGCAACAATAATAAGCAAAGGCAGATAGGCCTGATTCATGTGCCTCCCTTAAAGCTGAACATACCTGAGACTATGATCACATGAAATGGATGATGTAGAGAAAAGGGGGATTGGACCCAATACTTGTCATAGGGTCACCTTCAATGACAGCGTCTGCAAAAGCATGTAGAACAGGAGACTGCCACTTTCCAGTGGACTTCTATTTACATAGAAGCAGGGAGATATGAAGAGGATCCACCAGATCAGGTGGGCAAGGAGATGATGGGCTGTGCTTACCGAAGGAAGCTCGCTAGTACATGAGGAAATGGGGTAAAATTTTCCCTTCTGGCAGGAAGTAATTTGGGGCTCTTTTCTCTTCCCCCTTCTGAGGCTCTTGCAATTTTTCAACTCCCCGTATCTGGATTATGCGCCAGTCCAAAGAAGGAAGCTTCTGAAAACTGGTCTAGGGCAGCAGATGTGGGACTGGCACCGTCTTCCTTCTCTTCTACTCCTAGGGCCCAGCAGTGAGCTGGCCCAGAGCTACTGTGATGCTATGAGATGCCAGGGTGCTAGTGCGGCCACCTCAGATCTGGGCATCAAGGGAATTCATGGGGGTAAGGGTAAGATCAATACCTGCAGTGAGGTTGGGGGGGGCTTGCAGCAAGTCACACCTCATGTTTTACCTTCCTTGAGACAATGAAACTAACTCAGTGGGTCTCAGAGAGGGATTTCCTGGAGATGCAGCAACAGTCTCACCTGGACACTTGGGAAAAATCCCAGTTTCTCCAGAACTACTATGTAAGAAACTCTAGGCCCTGGTGCATCGGAGCAGTAAACTATTTTTCTTATGCACACTTAAATTTGAGAACCCATGGACCTGACTCACAGAAAGAAAAGTTGTTTTCCTGTGATTCACTTCCACTCATGCAGATTCTATCAGCCAGTGAACAATGATGGTCTTCTGCCTTCTATGTGCAGACTGCAGCCCTGAGGATACATCTGCTTCTCAGGCATATCTCATGAAAGGATGCGTGCTGTAGAAGCACAGTTTGGGTAGTGGTAGATCCTGGGCCATATTACCTAACTGGACCACAATCCTACTTGGTTTTCCCTAAATTCATAAATTACTTGTCTCTCAGAAAGCCAAGCTAGAGTGTTCATAGCCTAAGGAAACTAACCACAGCACAGCTCTAAAAAATCCACAGTTTGTATCAGTAAATGCTGAAAAATGTAAAGGCTCATATGTTGCTAGAGAAAAAAGAAGAAGGAGAAAGAAAGGGCAGAAGGCTTCTCAGGATGAGATGTTTGATTTAGTCAAGCTTATAAATATAGAAATCCAGACTGCTTGCTAAACTCAGAATAGTAACACTGCTCTCATCTAAGAAGAATTGAAGCATTTAGATCCCCACTTTACCTATGCAGAAAAATGATGAAAACACACTTCCTGCAGGTACCTGGAGTGGGCGCTAACTCTGGGAAACAGCTGTGGCCAGATTCTCACGTCCCGTGGTTGATCAAACACATCTTGTCTTTTATATGCAAGGGTTTGGCTCCATGGCTAAATATTCAACATTAAAGCCAACATACAGAAAGCAACTACAAAAAGCTTCCATCTTAATGCTGAGAAGGAGTGACTGACTCCTTACTTATTTTTATAACTAAAGAGAAAGTGGGTAGTGGGTTGAGTCAGGAAGTCACAAAAAAGAAAATTTAGGCTTTGCATCGCTAGTTCATGATTTATTTCTTCCTACCATGCAGCTCCCAGTGCTATTAAAATAATGTCAAGGACATAATGATGAATTTAATCAGATATCGATGGTGGATTCGACAATGGGTTAGTGTCCAAAGTAATGACATGTCAGGATAAAGTGCATTATGTGCTCACTTGTGTCGTTAAAGTGACTCCAGGCAAGTGGAGGAGCAGCACTGAGACTTCCTTCAGATGCACTAAATGACTGCTTTTGAACTAAAAGCTCTCCAGCTCTTGTCCTAGGATGATGGATCAGGACTGAAAGTGTTGCATCTAATGGGGGGGGGCGGGGAGGGAGAAAGAAGAGGAGAGGAGGAGAGGAGAGGAGAGGAGAGAGAGCTCCATCGGGGCTCAATTAGGTCAAGAATGTTACTGCCAATGTGCGCACACCATTAACAAAGCCAGGATAGTTACTCAAATATGAAATGTGGCCAAAAATGCAAACCATGCAAATAGTCCGTAAAGGGAAAAGAAAGCCCCACATTTGCTTCATTCCAAACTAAATCCCCAAGTGAAGTGCTATCTTCAGTTCATTAACTGGCTTTGTTCAATGCTGCCTATATCTGATTATGCTTCTAAAGAGTCACTTCTGAGATCTAAATTACCTATAAATACAGGGCTACTTTTAGGGATTTCTTTAAGATGTATTCCCATTATTTTTTATACCTTTGCCCTTAGCTATGAGAAAAACAAATTGGAATTTAAAACATTGTCTCAAAACACACCTTCTCCCAGTTTGTCTTTTGGTCTTTTCATTTACAGAGTTCTCAAAGTAGCTTGGATGTGCTAAGTGTCTATATTCAGAAAATTAAATGAGAATTGTCAGGTCGCTGTTTTGCTTCATGCTATGTACACAACAGAAAGGAAATGAAATCTGAAAGGAGTAATTGGAGAAGGGAAAAAGAAAAGATAAGAAAATGAAAGAATATAAGAGGGAAATTTGCCAAAAATACAATGGAAAAGAGAGAAAGAAAATGAGAGATGATGTAGATCAATGCCAAGAAGTCTTTAAACATGACTACTTCAAAAGGAGATAAGGAAGCTGAATGTTTCTCATTGTCCCATTAATCAAACATACCAATTATTTAACTTTTATTTTTATTCCAAAGTCAAAAGAAGGAAGTGTAGGACTTAAATGCTAAATTCAGGATTGTGGCACATCTCATATATGTCTAAAGTTGCTGACAGCTGTGGATCTCTGCAATGACACAGAATTTCCACTGGTTACATCACTGCTTAAAGAAATGAAAGCAACACTGCAGCACTTCTGAATTGTGATGAAGTATTTATACTAAATTCTTGGAGTGCTTGGTAATTATATTCTGCAAAGTTACCTCTTTATCTTCCTCCCTCCTCCTCCTCCTTTCTCCTTCTTTTCTTCTCCTCCTCTTCTTCCCCTTTGTCTCTCCTCTTCCCCATTCTTCTTCTCTTTCTTTTGTCTCTGTCTCTGCCTCTATCTCTCTATTTCTCTCTCTCTCTCTCTCTCTCTCTCTCTCTCTCTCTCTCTCACACACACACACACACACACACACACACACTCAGCCCCCCTCCCAGGATCCCAGGAGTACAAGACTTGTTTATGCCACATCATCCTATTATCTGTGATTAGTTCTCTCTTGGATGTTCTAGGTACTTTTAGATTATAATACTTTTTGCTTCTAAAATTCAGACGGTCCTTAAGACTTGTGTAAAGCCTGGGGTGCCTCAGTATCCATTCTTGCCTTTTTTGCCTGTTTGGTACTAAACTTCAGCTACCCACAAAAATGTTGAGACTATGGGCTAATTTTCAAACTGTCTTTATTTATATGTGTAGCCCTGTGATTAAGCATTGGTCACCTGAGTATGAGAGGAAGTTGTGTGTGTCATTTTAAGAAGGTGTCATTCTGATGTAGCTTTTTGACTCAAAGACTTATGTCCTCTCCTGCTCCATTCTCTTTTGTCTTGCTAGTTGGAAGTAGACATTGTGAAGGACCACGTGGGACCATGTGGATGAGAAGGGGATGTAGTACCCACCTAATCCTGTGGAGTTGTGATGTCAGTCTTATATTGTTTTTGCTCAGCCTGAGAATAACTAAACTTTATTTGTATAAGCTCCTCTCCGTCTTAAAGCAGTCACACTTATCCTAGATAATCCAGGCACTTAGATGCTAAGTCTCCATCCATAACTCCTATCAATATTCTTAGAGAATAAGTGTTAAGAGGGTTTAAGAAGTGGCATGAACTTTCAAGTCAATAGCAGCACACTTTGTAATAGCTAAAACATGGAAACAGCCCAGTTGCCCATCAACTGGAGACTGGATAAAGAAAATATGCTTTTTTTACTAAAATGGAGTACTACTCAGCTGTAAAGAATGAGAAATTGAAAACATTTATAGCTAAATGGTTGTACACTGAGGCGATACTCTTAAGTGAAATAAATAGGACACACATCTGTAAATACTGAATAGTTTCTCTGGTGTGAGAAACCAAAAGTGTAAATAAGGATTAAAATGAGTAATTGATAATGTGAAATAGGAAGAAAAGGTGCAAAGAGGAAGGGGAAGTTAGAGAAGCAGAGGGAATTAAAGAAGGGAGAGGAACTAACATGAGAAAATGAAAAAATGGACACAAAGTCTTTATAAATAAGGAGGGGTGGAGGGGTTGAAGGGAGGGTGGGGGAATGGGGAAAAAATCAGAACCGAGATATATTATGGAAAGGTGCAAATCTCCAATGATGAGTGTCATTATATTGTACACATAAAATGTATCAATAAAATTAATTTTTTTAAAAAAGGCCTAACTGTGTCTCAATGGCCAAGATAATTAATATTTTAGAGTTTACTTGCCTTCATGGCTAAAAATTGAGGGAGAATGACACATCATTGGGTGGTTGTAAAGATTGAATGATCCAATGTATATAAATTTCCTGGGATCTAATTAAAATTCAACGAGTGGTTGTGGCTAATACTCAAGAGTCAGACACTCTGAGAAAGTCTGAAGGTAGGAGGCCAGGGTGGGAATGGCTTCATCTGCTGCCTTGTTTCTGTATCCTGGGTGACTTGTGAGTGCTGTGAGGCAGCCATGGGCTTCAGGGACAGGAAGTACCCAGGCAGACATGGGCTTTCCTAATCACATTCAGTTGCTCCTGCTCTCCTCTGGGTCTCTGTGGATCAGGGACAGAGCACATCTTTCTGTGGCTGACAGACATCTGGATTTGCTGTGCTATGCACATTCACTGCACTCAGGCCCATCCTGCATGGTCTGAGTGGAGTGAGGGTTCTTTCTCCACCTCCAGCTGCAGGTGTTGGTAGAGTGGGAAGCTCACTGGGAGCAAGGATGTGCTACAACCAACCTCTCCCAAGCCCCAGGCAATGTTAGCAGGCCTAAAACTGTAAAATGCCAGGGTCCAGTGGTAGTTTCTGCATCCAGCCGCATACCCAGATGTGCACACTGATGGGATGCCAAGTTATTTCAAAGCCTTGAGCCACGTACAGGTTGAAGGCCTGGCAGCCAGAGCCAAGGCATGGGATACCATCCCAGGATCAATCTGCTGCAGAATGGGGCAGGTATGTGTGTTATCCAGAGGAGCCCTTCCCTCATGGTTTCCTCCTGGTGCGTGACATGTCTACTTTGCCAGTGTATCATCTCTCCTCCAAAGAGCTGACCCTGCTACAGGCTGTCGCGGTGTGGCCTCACAGGGACGCAGCTAGCTGCCACCTTGATGATGAGAAGTGGCCTGATCTGGGAAGAACCCTTGCCTTATAATCCTGATGATCACACTGGGAAGGTTTGTAAAACACACCTTCTTGTTTGAGGCATTGGCCAATGAAAATACCAAAGAGCAATAGGGAAAAAAATCAAATTGGTGAAGGAAAACATCAACTAAGCCAAAACTGTGTAGAAAAGTGTATGTGAATCAATTCATTTCACGTTTCATGTTCTCATTAGCATGCAGCCAGAGTAAAGGAGAGAAGGAGGGAGACAGTTTGGGTCAGCTACCTCTCAGCCTCTCCTCAGGTGCTCAGTTGAGACTGCATCTCTATTCCTCCTCCAGCGCATCACACTTGTTTCCTTCACCTCTTGGTAGGGATGTTCTGCATCACTTTGCAAAACCTCGGGCACATTCCTGTCCTAGCAAAGTGGAACGCAGAGTCTTTATACCAACACTCCCTACTACAGAGGCCAAGCTCAGTGAACATCATGGTCCAATGAGCTGGTCCTGGTGTTCAACTTCCAGACACAGCACCACTTCCATGGGAAAGCAAACCTGCTCTGGGTTCTAACAAGAACTGGTAGAGGACCTTGAAGAACATAGCTCTGACATATTTATACAGTCTGAAAATTGGCAAACACCTGAGATAGCTTGGGACAATGCAGAGCATGGTGCATACAGAAAGCTCAGGTGGAGAGAAGTTATAAATACAAGACTTCATTTTAAGTTTATTTCCACCCCAAACCTACTTCTCCTCTGCCATGTCATGAGGGACAATTCTGCAGAGGGAGCAAAGGGAGGCAAAGCACGGGGGAGCTGAGCCTCTACCAGGCTGTCCCTCTAGGGGAAAGCAGACATGTGCCTTCCCCACATGCAGTCATGCCCAAAAAGCCAGAGACAAAGTTGAATCATCAGGAAAAAGAGAAGCAGACAGCCCAGTTATGCAAACCCCTGTTCCCTGTCTGCATCAAGATCTTTCATTTCATATGGTCCCTCAGTATTTAAAGGATGAATGTCTAATTTCAAATAAATAATGACATTTATTGCGGTTTTGAGTAATGATCAACTGTGTCTTAAGTCCAGCTCTCTTCAAAGAAAGGCTCGAAAGCAATAAACTTCAGAAACCTCAGGCACACACTTCTGCAGCCAGTTCCTGTGTGGACAAAGCACAAAGCGCGTGTGGACTCCTCAAGTCCCACATTTCCAAAGGGGCTCTTTCTCTGAAGTCCCCACCCTACCTAGACAGAGACACTCAAGCTTGCCTGGTTTCCTGGTGATCTTTTGGGGTAATGATGAGGGCTATGTGAGCTGTCAACATGAGCTCTGGGTGCATAGATTTGGTAGAAAAAAACATGTTCAGGTGAGCAAAGGCAGGCTTTACCCAGCACTCAGCCAGCAGGAGGCAGCATGCACTGGGGTTGTGGGGGTGGGGAAGGGGTGGGCATGAGCCTCATGCTTCCACAGGAGGAACAGGCTTCATGGGAGGAGGGGGGTTGCTCACCCCTGCTTCCTTTCCTCACCCACAAATACAATGTTTTGGCTGCATGTGTTCCCAAGATCACCAGCTACCTACATCGTCATGAGAAGCAGGAAGAGGCTCATTCACCAGGTGAATGCACAGAAAAAGCACAGAAAGACCTTTCCTTTAAGCACCCACCTCCTGAAGGTGCCACTTGTGGGAGAGATGGAGAAACTGAACTACCGTGTTTGAAATATGGTTTGTTTATAGGATTTCATCTTGCTGGATCCAGTGGGTCTGGGGTCTGGGGGTCCTCAGACTCACCCTCCGATGCAGAAAGAGGAAGAGAAGTCAGGGAACCAGTGTAAATTGAAAGTGACTTTATTATAGATACTGAAGGAGGAATCACTACAAAGCTGCTCAGAGGAATAGGGGCCCCAGAGCTGGGTCACCACCGAATCTGGGGCTGTCAGTCCTGCTGCTTGGGATAGGAGGCTCGACCTCACCCCCCTCCAAGCATCAACACTTGATTGATTGGTTACTGGGCTTGTTGCTAGAAGTTTGGTTTTTGTAGGCTAATAAGGGAATTTGGGTAAGCTTGGCAAACTGCACCAGGAGGAACTGGGGTAGATCTGAGAGGTATAATCAAGACCATTACCTGTCAACACTAGAAGAAAAACCACAAAACTGCTTGAAAACTGCTTGTCTTATAGCCACACAGGGCTGCTTTTCCTGCCCCCTAAAAAGGTCCCAGGTCTTTATTTTCACCTCACCTAAGGGTCTCTAATTCCCCTACAATCTACATTCAGAGTGAGCCACACTGTGTGTCTCTTTTGAGCCTGTCCATTCTGAAGCTCAAATAACAATCATTAAGACTTGATTAACATGCTGTTATCAATTGAGTTATCCATACAAACAATATTGGAAAGTGGATTCTTAAAAGATCACCATCCTAAATTGTTGCTCTCAACCATGATCTTGCTTTGAGCAAAGCTCATCCTCAGCCCCTGGGCAGCCCATGGATGCCCCCTAGAGTTTCACTAAGTGGCACTATTAGTCAAAGCCAAGTTTCAGAATAAACAGAAGTCCCACCCAGGCTCCAGATGCGCCCCACAAACAGGGAGGTCAATCTTATAGAAAAGCAAGAGAGGGTGGCTCTGTTCTTACTCTGGCAACAGAAGTTTCCATATCAGTCAAATATTCTGGGAGGAAGTTTCAAAGCCAAGAGCACTGTGGAATTGTCAAATAATGTGACAAAGTCTTGGAAGTAGAATATTAGACAAATGCTTTTGGATCCTAACACTTGTATTTATATATGGTGTTACTTACCCTGGCTGCATTGTCTTTTTCTTGTCTGGAAAGTGAGGGCTAAATGTGGATGCCCCAACAAGATAAGATGGGGCAAAAGCAGCCTTTGCCATGTGCCAAGTCAAGGGTCTTGCAAGAGCTGCTGCCCAAGGCCACTGAATTCTCCCCTTCCTCTCCCCCAGCGTTTTCCACTCAGTCCAGGTGTAGGTATTCTCCGTGACAAATTCATCGAGCACTTCTTGTTGTAATAGGATGTGGAAATGTGTGCAAAAATCAAAGTCAAGTTATAATCTTTTATAATCCCTTTTTTAAAACAGTAGCAGGGATTGAACCCAGGACTGTCACACTGAGCTATATCTCCAGCCCCTCTTAATTTTTTATTTTGAAATAAGATCTCACTTACTCCATAAATAGCCCAGGCTTGGCTTAAATGTATGATCCTCCTGCCTCAGCCCCCAGAGTGCTGGGATTACAGGCCTATATTACTACTCCCATCTAGACTTATAATATTAGGAAATGAGGTATGCCCAATGATGTACTCTGATGGGAAATACAACTAGGTGACTAGTGTTGTGGGACCCAGAGCGGTGCCCTAGTCCCCAGGATATTTAGGCAGAGGCTGGCTAGCAAAGGTGCCTGCTGGCTAAACTAACATCGTGACTGGAAGTGGACATCTTTACCCAGAACCCTGCAGGTATAACTGGCCACATCTATGCAGCATCCTTTTTAGTAACCAATGGCTGGTGAAGAGATTTCGCTCCTCATGTTAATCACTTCAATCACTCTTGGCACCCTGTTCTTAAGAGAGAGAAACACACCTACTTCCCTGTGTTTTTAGGTGACAGTGCGTAAATACAGCATGAAAATGGCTCACTTAGGAGGTGTTTGTGATCGTTATGCATATGAGTTCCCCCAAATTGAGGGGTAGTCACATTTGGGTACTGAAGAAATATTGGATCCTTGTTCTAATGTCAAGAATCTCTCCTCCCTCCCTCTCTCCCTCCCTCTCTCTCTCTCACACACGCACACACGCACGCACACACACTCATGCACATGCTTCTGTTCTCAATCTGTCCTCCATTAATGCGAACCACAGTCAACATCACTGAACTGCTCTGTTTTGAAGCAACTGTTGTTGCTGGAGCTTCCTGTTCTGAAACTGCTGAAGAGCAAAGCCTTCAGTTCTGCGCCACTTCTCAGTGAATTGTAGTGGGTAGAAACTAGCAGTTTAGGCTGGAGAAAAAAAGACTGCTTTGGTAGCAATTTAAGTTGTACTGAGATTTATTATTTTACTGTCTAGTATCCTCAAATAAATTTCTGATACCCTAGGTTACATCCCTCAGGAGATAGCTTGGCTCCCTGTTGGGCTCATTGGAAACGTGACGGGAGGAGAAGTAAATGTTAAAGTTTTGTTGTAGGCTATGTATGTGTAGAATCTCCAAATAGTAGAAAATAAAAATAGTTGTTCTAAATCATGTCTCTTATATTTTATATTTTGTTCTCATTTTCTGCTTTGTCCTAATATTTTTAATTAAGGAAACAATGTTAGTAAAACACACTTCTTTGAGAATATTCAAAAATTACCTAAATAAATGAACAGTCCAATGAGTAAAACCATAGGAACAAAGGAAGCCACAATTTACATTTTTCATATTCCCTTCCAGTCTTTTTGCTGTACATTTTTTATGTAATTGACACCACATTGTACATTTGTTTTTTAGATGCCACTTTTTTACATTTAGTACTATAACATAAGCATTTCTCCAGGATGTTAAAAAAAATTGTTAGACATTACAGAGCACAAAAAGCTCCTGTTTAGAATGAAGGGGTGGATTTCAATGGGGTTTAATGATGTCTTGTCTAAAATCACAGGGACTGTCAAGGAAGGCTTAGGGTGAAGCATAAGACAGCCCACATGTCTAGAGCCCCCGCTACAGTCCTGGCAGCTGAAGAGAAAAAGCGTAGATTCAATATGTTGTTTCTCTGAAAGAGAGCTGAAAGAAACCCTACCATAGTTCATAAAACTCAAATTTTAGAACCAGCCTCCAGAAAGCACTAGACTTGAAATTATTCAATATAAGCTCAACCTCCTTATTTTCTAAACAAGAAAAAACTGAATCTGTAGCGATACAATGACTCATGGGAGCCCCAGAGGCAGGAGTATGTGGAGAACCCAAGTGCTCTGACATTATATCCAATGTTCTTTCTTCTGCATTGCCCTGCTGTTTCTTCCACTTGCCTTTTCCCACATCCAACACTGATATAGAAATGGGGTTAGGAGATAAGGGTTGAACTTCCCAAGTTTCATAGGGCAGTGAGGCTCAGATGGGTAATGGGCATCGATACTTCTTTTTAAGTGTAATGTGGCCAAAATTCAGCAAGACTCTGTAATGATGATCTTGATGGTTGCCTTCTACCTACCAAGGATGGGGATGAATGCAACCACATTTGCCTCATTTATTTATTTATTCAACAAACATCATTGAACATGCCAGGCATTGGTTCTAGGTGCTAAGAATACAACAGTGGACAAACAGACAAAAATGCAGAATTGGGCCGGGGATTTAGCTCAGTGGTTCTAGCGCCTGCCTCAAAAGCACAAGGTCCTGAGTTCGATCCCCGGTACCAAAAAAAAAAAAAAAAAATGCAGAGTTTACATTCTAGGGGGACAGGCAATGAGCAATACAGAAGTGAATTGTGAATACAATGATAAGTGATAACAAGGAATAGTTAGCAGAGATAAGATATATAACTGTCTTAGTTTATTTTCTGCTCTCACAGAACACTTGAGATTTGCTAACTTATAAACAATAGAAATCTATTTGTTTCATTGTTGGGAAAATCCAAGAGCATAGCTCTGGTGTCTATTGAGGGACTTCATGCTGAATAGGCCCCTGGTAAAAGCAGAAAGGTACATTGCAAGACAGTAAGAAGGGGGCTGAAATTCTCCCTTTCCTCCAGGGCCTCACCTGTAATAAGTAACCCATTCCCAGGAGAACAGCACAAACCCATCTCCTAACTTCCTCTTAGTGCTGTCACAGAGGCAGTAACTTTCAAAGTGAGATCTTCGGGGACTTTTGCGCCACAGCAGTGGGATTCAGGGAGTGGGTAAGGGTTCAGTGACCAGAGAAGGAGGTCACGTCTAGATTAGGGAGAGAGCCTGGGGCACAGAAGGACCACAAGGGTGACACCCAACAGCCAGAACCTGCTTGTGCTGCTGAGGACCAGAGAGGAGGTCACTGTTGGGGCATGGGGGACACAGGAGAGGACCCAGAGCAGTGCAGTGAACAGAGGCATGATAGGTGCCATGGTGTGGACCTTGAACATCCCCAAAGACCTGCATGTTGAAGATTTTTCTGCAATGTGGCACCGTAGAGAGGTGGTGGAACGTTTAAGCAGTAGGTCTAATGGGAGGTCTTAGGTCATTTGGGGCACAGCCTTTCAGGGGCTGTGGGGCCCCAGGCCCTCTGGCTCACCTCAACACTCCCATCATGATGCACAGCCTCACTGCAGGGTCCAAACAAAGGAACACAATTGACCATGAACTGGAACCTCCAAAGCTACAAATCAAAATGAACTTTTCTCTTTGTAAGTTACTATCTCAGGAATTTGTTATAGGGACAGAAAGCTGATAAGCACAATAGGGAACCAGCTCATCCAGAGTTGCTGAGATCAAGTTACTGATGGAAGAGAGTGGAGGATCTGAGTGGAGGAGTGATTCCATCTGACTTTAGTTTAAACAGGATCTCTCTGGCTTTGCCAAGAATAAACTCAAAGGAAGTGAACGTAGGGGATAGGAAGGATAACTCAGCACGTCTGTGTTGCTCAAACCCTGCACAACATGAGGGGAAACCTAAAGGTGGTCTTCAAATCCCCTACCAACAACTGACGCTGCACACAGTGAGAGCAAGGACACTGATCCAGGGGAGAGGATGGTGGTTTTTCTGCCATGTTTTGTCTCAGGAGTGTCCTTAGGGTTTCTGTTGAAATTTATTGCCAAGGAAAAGACATCTTTCACTCAGGAAATTAATAGAGTCCTGGATCTCTTTATTAGTTAATTCTGCTCTACCCTGTCAGTGAATGCTTTCTGCTTTTCCCCCAGGGAAGAAGTTCTTGAGAAACTTGGTAACTTCAAGAAGCCCAGAAAAGATATTAAGATTCCTTGTTTCTGTGCTGTTCTGAGCCAGCCCTGGGTCTACACCAGGCAGTGATACAGGTGTCGTTGGGAAAGTTCAGATCTGAGGAGAAGCTATTGCCCCTAGAACCATCCCTACTTCCACCTTCTAGTGTGTGTGAGTCACAGCCATATTGCTCCTAGTGGATGGACCCACACATTGGTCTTGGGAGGATCTGTGTAGGAAACTAAGGCAAATGTGAGAGAAGAGATTCTTAAGCTTTGAGTGGGGAAATGAGAGCATTTCTATATGCTAGTTCACTTTATTTATTATAATTCCTCACCTGGAATGTTAACAGCAGCAATGGTACTATATTAATAGATTGTGGGCACTTGTGGACGAAGCACAAACCTTCCTGTGAAGTGTGTGCTCCAGAACAGTGTCTGGGGAGGTGGGAACAATGTGCTCTGCAGAGCTGTCAAGCTTAGGACTTTTATTCACAGGACAGTAAATGTTCCTTTCTTGAAGAAGTTCAAGGTGTCTTCAGAAAATAGAAGGCAAGTGGTGTTGCTATTGGGAGATTAGCTTCCTAGGTTCGTTACCAGTCTAGATTATGATCCCTGCATACCAAAAGGCCAGGGGAAAACCTGGACAGAGGCTCAGACAGACCTCTGATCAAACCCCACCACCTACCAGGAGTGTGACACTGGGAAAGTTACTCAGCACCTTAAAGTCTCCGAGCCTCCCATTCTTCCCTCATTAAGTGTGGATTATGTTACCTGCCTCTGAGCACCACTATATGGGGTTTGAATTACATGGCAAGCAGCCAGCCTGTGGTAGGTACATAAGGAAATGTCACTTCCCACTTCTCAGCTTTCCATGCCTTAATAAACAATGTCAATAATATCAGCATAATTGGAAGGAGAAAACAAAGCAAGAGACTCGCCTGACTGTGGAAATGGACGTCTTTACACCACTTCTCTTGTCTCGCAGAGTCTGCGGAAGGTCTCATCTAAGACTGCAGTTTCATCAGTCCTATTCATACTTTTTGACCCATAGCTGATTTTCAGTGGCTACATGGTCTTGGCCATGTGGATGCTGTGGCTGCCACTCTCACTGGTCAGGGCCATGTGGATAGCTGGGTGGGACAGGATACCTTTCGCCCTTGTGAACATCTCAGGAAGTTGTGGGCTGTGCAGAGGGAGCCCTACAAATTACCATGAGGTAAGAATTGAAGAGCTGGAGTGACCTGTGGAGAAGTTATGCTTCAGAGATAGAAAGCAGAGAGGAAGAGTGACTATCCAGGCTGATGAAGGCCTCAGAACACTTTGCAGAATGGGACCCCAGAGATCTGGCCATAGTTAAATTGCCTCCACTTAGATAAGGGCACTGACTCTTCAGAGAGCCACGGCTGAGCCACGCTATGCGGTACCTCCTGCTAGTGCAAACTTTCTGTAAATTCCACCCCATACCACACAAGAGTCTTAGAAGCAGTCTGAGAAAAGAGAGGTTGAAACAGGATGGAAAGAACCCAACACAAGAAAACCTTAAGTTGGATCACCAAACTAGGTACTGCATGGACTTAGCAGCAGATCATCAGCTCTCCCCAGGAGTAAGGGTCCCATGGGTGGGGTGGGCACTTGACTCATCCAGGTACAAAGATAAATGACCACCCAAGAAGTCTGAGACATTTGAATATTTTGTTTTCTTAACTGCAATTGGTCAAAACAGCAAAATTATGTGCAAATGCTCTTTCTGTGTATCTGCCTATGAACACCCAAGACATACCTGCTCTCACTGGAAAGGTCCATAATGCAATCTGGAACTTCAGAGGTCAGAAAGCAGCCTGTATTGGTGCCTCGGGACTTTGGAATTCTGAAAGCTGAAGTAAGGAAGGTACCTGTGTAGTGACAGGAAAAGGTCTTCCTGCCCTGTTGTGAACAGGATGACAGGCCTTCCAAGCAGAGACTGCTGAGTCCATAAGCAAAGTCTGCAAGCTTCTGAAGTTCTTCCATGTTGCAGCCTGGGAATTCTAGAAGCAAATTGGCCTTCAACTCCAGGTAAAAATATTTCACCCAAGTGCTCACGTCCTGCCCCTCAGTTTCCCTTATTGCACTGCAGGAAAAGTATTTCAGGCAGAAGTGGCAGTTAACCACAGAGAAAATATTCCTGGGCCTAAGTAAGGTGCTAGTGATGATTTTGGAACAAGTGAAAGAGGCATTCCAAGAACTCCCAGAGTCCACATCAAGGTAAATATGTGCTTCTCCAAGCTCAGACCCCATTCCTGGCAGCTGGAACCCAAATTTAGGTGCCTTTTGTCATTGAGAGCTTCATTAGAGAAGAATGTCAGGATGAGAGATTCTATACTGCATGGATTTTTGTCTAAAACTTCACTGGCACATACATGAGGCATGGGCGTCAGAAATATTTTTAAAGTTTTCTTAGGCTCATGCTCACCACTGACACACACATTTCTGAGAAGGAAGTACCATATTTTGCTCAAACGCCATATCCTTCTGTTTCCAGGGGGGGAAAAGTGAAAGGATATAAAGCAAGTGGCAGATTCTATTTGAGCTTCTTTGGCAGAGAAAAGGGGATAAAAAGAGCTAGGAAATATATTCCCTCTTGCAGAATGGGCTAGAGGATAGATTCCTTAAGAAAACATATATGCTACTAAGCCTGCACAGAAACAAAGACTGATATAAATAAGCCATGACTTAGAGTTTCAAAATCCAGTAAATTATATTTATGGTTGTGCATTTGTCAAGATAAATAGCTAATGGTAATCCAATAGGCAGATAAAGGTAATAAAATGCACTGATGTAGGGCAGAAGTCAGACTTACTGATGGGAACAGTGTTTCACATTTGTGGCCCTAAAAGATCTCATCAAATGTCTTAAGACAGGGCTGATGGCCAGGTCAGGGGGAGGGAGCTGGGTAGAGAGTGAGGAAGAAGGCCACATTTGTTAGTAGCTCTTCCATAACAATAGAGCATACTTCTAGTTTAATATGGCTAAAGTGACAGTGCTTTATAAGAAGAAATATATAGCAATGTAGAAAAGAGAATATTAGAAGAGAAAAACTGGGGCAAGACCCAGAAATCTTTAGGGGAATACTGTGTCTAGGCAGCAGAATAAGCACTAAACACATTTTCAGACTATAAACTAAAATAGAAATCCTAGCAATTGTTGAGCTCCTAAAATTTGCCAGGCACTGATTCTAACAGACTCCTCTAGATCTACATCTGTTGTGTTGTGACTGAGTATGTAGGATTCCATACAACTCCAAAACCCTTTTCCACACAGACCTGATCTCCAGGTGGTCTCTCACTGAATTTATGGACATAACAAGGTATCTATAGTCCAGTTTTTAGTCACTGGATACATAAAAAGTCCCCTAACGTAGGTACTGAAGAATGTTCCATCAAATTAGGTTTGATCTCTGAATTTCTGTTGGACCTGTGAGTAAGAAACTAATATATCCATGGCTTCATATCTGAGCCATGCGGTTACACTGGGGAAAGCATTACTGTCCACACTTAACATGAAATGGTTTTTTTTTATTAAATTCTTTTACTGGTACATTGTAGGTATACAACACAATTACATTTCTCATTGGGAATTGTACCTTTACATAATGCATCTTGGTTCTTATTTTTTCCCCATTCCTAGCCCTCCCTTCACACCCTCTACCCTTCCCTATTTACAAAGACTTTATTTCCATTTTTTCCATTTCTCATCATTTTTCTTTTCCCTTCTTTCCTTTCCCCTGCCCCCCCCACTACCCCTACCCCTTTGGACCTTTTCTTCCTATTTTGCATTATCGATTATTCATTCTAATCATTGGTACATTTTAGGTATACAATATAATGACATTCATCATTGGAAATTTGCACCTTTACATTATCTCTCTTGGTTCTTATTTTTCACCCTTGCCCAGCCCTCCCTTCAACCCCTCCATTCCTCCCTATTTACAAAGATTTTGTTCCTATTTTTCCATTTTCTCATATTAATCCCATTCTCTTCTATCCTTTCCTCTAGCCCTCCCACTTCCTTCCCCTTTGCCCCTTTTCTTCCTATTTCACATTAGCTATTACACATTTGGTCCTTATTTACACTTTCAGTTTCTCACACCAGAGAAACTATTCGGTATTTATTCATGTGTGTCCTGTTTATTTCACTTAAGAGTATCGCCTCAATGTGCATCCACTTACCTATACATGTCTCTAATTTCTCATTTTTGATGGCTGAGTAGTACTCCATTTTATTAAAAAAACCACATTTTCTTTATCCAGTCTCCAGTTGATGGGCATTTGGGTTGCTTCCAAGTTTTAGCCATCACAAACTGTGCTGCTATGAACATGGGCATACATATATCACTGTGGTATGATTCTTTTAATTCTTTGGGGAAGATCCCTAGCAGTGGAATAGCTGGGTCAAATGGGACTTCCAGTCCTAGTTCTTTGAGGTATCTCCATACTGATTTCCACAGTGGTTGCACCAGTCTACACTCCCACCAGCAGTGGAGCAGGGTTCCTCTTTCCCCACAGCCCCGCCAGCATTTGCTGTTGGTTGATTTCATGATAGCAGCCATTCTTTCTGGAGTGAGGTGGAATCTCAGCGTTGTTTTCATTTGCATCTCTCGAATGACCAGTGATGTTGAACATTTTTAGCATGAAATTGTTGACTTCAGAGGAAGCCAAGGCAGGACTAACACAATCAAGGCAGAGGCCTGATAACTTCAGGGCCCCATTGACTCAACACATATAAATTAAAGGAAGCTACGTGGAAGAGACATTCCTACAAAGACCACTCAAAACAGCCAGTGAAATTTTCTACCATCTCAACTTTCTCTTGCATGCACTGAGTTATTTTTCTAGAGAATTCTAAAAAAGTGCAGACTAGAGGCTATTATTTAAGCATATTCAATTTAGTTGTCAGAGTTTATTCAGGGTAAATAGAAAGTATTTTGTGTGCTCAGGCACTATGATCATGTACAAGTTATTTTAATTCCTTGAGGTTCAGATTCTTTATCTGTGAAAGAAAGGACACAGTGCTTACAGTGCATGCTGGTGATAGAATGCACTCATTTAAAAATAGCTATAAGTAACTGTAATGTAACTAGACTGAAAACATTGAACACTATGGTTTAGATCTAAAATTTTCACCCAAAGGCTCATGTGTGCAAAGGTGGGGCTTTTGGAAGGCGATTGGATTTGCTGGATGCTATACTCATCAGAGCTGAATGGATCTGTCTGGAAGACGTGGGTCACTGGAAGTATGACTTGAAAGGGTGCATCGCTCTCCTTGCTGCTCTCTTCTCTCTCTCGCTCTCTGCTTCCTGTCTGACAATGGATGAGCAGCTGTTCTCTTTCCAGGCCTTCCATTATGCTGTTTCTGCCTTGGAGCCAGCTGACTAGTGACTGAATGGTCTAAAAACCATGAGTCAAAATCAACCTCTCCTCCTTTAAGCCATGGGTGTTGGGTATTGTGTCTCAGCAATAGGAAAGTGACAAAGACATTGAAGGAGATGACAATTATTCTGTACCTAAAGTTTTCCTAAAATACTTAAGGCTGATTTAGCAGGACTTTCTCATCAGTAACATCTTGTAAATATCTAGTACATTTCACAAAGTATTTTCATATTTGCAATCTCACAATAATTCTTACAACCGTCCAAAAGTTTGCTTTCATTACTATTCTTACTTTAGAGATGAAGAAATTGAGATTTGGAGAGCCTGAGTAAATCAATCATGGACACAAAGTTAGTAAATTGGCCAACGTGAGTATCAACCATATCAAGATTGAGTGTTTCATTTATCACTAGAGCAATATTCAAGTTTATATACATACACATTCTTTCACTAAGCAAACTCTTGTACTCTTGTGGCCCTGAGATACATTCCAAGAGTATAGCAGCCAGAAAAAAAAGTACAAAGGACTTTTTAAAAAGCTTCAAGGACTTGACATTTTTTAGAAAATACAGCCATTAAACAGCTATGCTTGGAAATGAACAATCCTATTAAAAATTGAGTGAAAGATCCAAACAGACACTTCACCAAAGAAGACAGCTAGTGGCAAGTATGCATGGGAAAAGAGGCTCTACATATGCATTATTAGGGAATTGCAAATTAAAATGAGGTGCCATGTACATGTAATAGACTGAGCAATTCCAGAAGTTGGGCACACCAAATGCTGGTAAGGATGTGAACCAACAGTAACTGTCATTCATTGCTGGAATGTAAAATGTTACAACCACTTGGGAGGAAAGTTGATGGCTTCTTTAAAAACTGAACATACTCTTAACAGACAAACAGCAATCATGCTCTTGGTGTATACCTGAAGGCACTGAAAACATGTCAACACAAAGCACTATAAATGGATGTTTATAGCAGCTTTATTCATAACCACCTAAGTTAGGAAGCAACCAAGGTTTCCTTTAGTATGGAAATCCTTCAGTATGGTAAATGGATAAATAAACTATAGTACATCCACACAATGGAATATTATTTAATGCAACAAAGAAATGAGCTACCAAGCTATGAGATGTGGAGGAACCTTAAACACATGTTACTAAGAGAAAGAAGCAACAGTGGTAAAGCTACACATTGTATGATTCCAACTCTTTGGAAACACCAAAAAGTTTCAGTGGCTTCCACAGGCTTGGGGAGAGGGAAAGATGAATAGAAAGAGTGCAGAGCAATATTGGAGCCATGCTGCTATTCTGTGTAATGCTGTAATGGTAGACACAAGTCATTGTACATTTATCGAAACACATAGAATGCACAACACCAAGAGTGGACTCTCATGCAAACTATGAGCTTTAGCTGATTGATGTGTCAATATAGGGTCACTGACTGCAGCAAATACGTCGCTGTTGGGGAGGGTGCTAATGGAGGAAGGTAGCGTACACATGGCAGTTCTTTGTACCTTCTGTTCAATTCTGGTATAAATTTAAACTACTTTGAAAAATAAAATCTGTTTTTAAACAAACTATCCTGGTAGTAGAAAATGTAATAAAAAGACCATGCAGGGAATGTTGCAGTCTATAGTTGTCTTGGAGAGTCTGAAATGCATTTCATAGTAAGGACCTTTGAAGCATAAATAGTGTAAATATTAATTGTCCCAAATGCCATGACTTGACAAATTGTTATAATCACAAGGACAGCACAACCCTATAAGAGACAATAATACAATCCACTTAAAGCTGTCATCACACCTGGAGAACTCCACTTGTAATGATCAGTCTATCTGCATGAGGCGTGCCTCAGATCTGGAAAATGAAAACACAGTAAGCGGCCAAATATCGTCATGGTTAACAGAAACACAAAGAACCTAGGCTACAGGTTTCCAATAAGCAAAAAGAGCCAACACGCCACAGGGAGTCATGCATGGCAGCTGACAGCTGTTGTTCATTTGTTGGTTTTAGGTTTGAAGAAAGGCAGGATGATTGGAAACACTTCTATGTTCTAGGAAAATACTGAGCAGACGAGCGCTTAGTGTTTCTAAAAGAGTGATCCATTGCTTTTAGCATTTAGGACAAACCTGCTCTTTCCATTTAAAGAATGGACGAGAGAGTTGGACAATATCTAGATTCAATAATTTCAAAGCCATAGAAGATCAAAGACAAGGGCTCACTCTAGTAAGGAGAAAGGGACTCTCTCATCAAGGAAAGGACATCTTCTGGGAGCTCGGGAAGAAATAAGAGAAAAAATATGCTAGAAATGGGTAGAAAATACTTGTATTCAGGAGTTTATTGCAATTGTCCTGCCTATCTCAGAGGAGCAGTAGATAGGAAAAGAATAAATTCAGCTGTCTACATAGCATAATCTTCCAAGTAAAGATATTGAAATCAAACAGACCTGGATATAAGCCCCACTTCTACCTCTAACTAGCAATTAGGCTTTAAGCAACTTTCTACATCTCTCTACAACTTAATCTTCTCATCTGTAGAATGAGAACATTACACAAACACTATATATTCAGTTACAATCACAAATAGAAGTCACTTGATAAATCTTATTTGTATTTATCTTTCACATCCTGAAGAGCTCTCTCAGCATAATTGTTTCACTATACAGCAATCCTGCTCATCTTTAATTCCTGTTGGATTTCAAAAGATTTAAGAAAATGCTAGGGGAAAGTTAGAATCCCTTGCAAATTTCCAGACAGCAGATAATGCGGCCCTTTGCAGCAGACTGGTTGGCTGAGCTTCGGAAGCATTAGGAGAGCTGCCCGGCACCTTGAGCTGCCTCCAACTGTATCGGCCCATCTCTTGCCATCTATACCCTTTAGGAAGACTCAAGCCATGCCATGTACCATGTCTACTGCAAACTTGGAGGATGCTCAGCTCAGCTCATGAGGGATGGGGCACAGTTGCATCAGTTATTCTTTGAATGACCTCAGCTCTGTTACTTAAGCATCTGAACTTCCAGTCCTTCATCTCTACAAATGTAGCTGAGGAGACTGTCTTGGTCAAGGCCCAAGCAGTTATCAGGTAACCCACTTAAACTGTGTAGTGGGGGACATTTCAGTAGAATGATGGCTTAGAACATGCAGGCAAGGTTTGGGGAAGGCAGGAAGGGCTGGTACAGTCTCTAAACTCTTCATAGAAGCCTTACACCTGCAGTGCTTGGGGAAGGGATGGTTCCTAGACACAGAAGGACTCTGAAGGTTGAACCCAAGAGTCAGGGTACTACTTTTGCCTGTTGTCTGGTTTCCTGTTGATGCTAAGCTGTTAAGAAACCCTTGAAAGGGAACCTGCTGACGAAGTTCACACAAGTGAGCATTAATGGAAAGAATGGCCTGGGGTAGAGAATGGGAGTTGGTACAGAGGATGTCTGGTAGACACTGCCAGGTTGGTATGAGCACGGCATAGGTCAGCCTATAAAATACCTAGCAGAGCCCTATCTGTGACTGGAGAAAAGTAAACATTCATTCCCACTCCCCAGCTCTTGCATAGGAACCTATGATCCCAAAGCCACAGTCCCTGTTCCATGCTCAGTAGAAACTTCAACACACACACTTGCACATACATACAAAGCTCACTCTCTCTGTCAAGCTTCCTACCTTTGTTTTTTAGATTTTGGAAATTTTATTCATTCTACCTTCCATAGTGGCATTTTTAGCAACCAAATTTTAGCCTATCCTTCCTGAACTCTACCTTGTCCATCAGATACTGTCTGGGCCAGATTAGTAATTTCTAATTATTTCCCCTGCTTTCAATGTGTCAACATCAAATTTTGATGAATATCAAAAGGGTATTCATATCCTTATATAAAAAAAGAAGGTATGATTCAGGGGCCATGACTTCTAAAAGATCTTGGATACCACATGCAATGGATCAAATTACCAGAACTGTAAGGACATTTCAGAGTTGTAGAAGGTGGCAAGAGCTTAATCTTTGGAAGTTAGCATTTCCTACTTTACAAGTACATGGGCTTTTGTCAGCTAGTGCAACAGTAAACCTCTGCTCTCTGGTCAGCCAGTTCCATTAAATTATTCTTAAAGACAGCCAATAAAAGGTGCCAATCACTCTACTTAACTATGTGGTTAACCATCTATTATTAATCAAGGCACACAATTCTGGAATAGTAAATGAGGTCTCAAAGAGCTGAGCTCGGTAAGCCCTGTAAGGCAGTAGCTGCTGTGCCTGGTCTCATGTGATAAATGAGGTGACTGATCAAAACAGCACAGGAAAGACTGGTGCTCTCTCTGAGTTCTCTCACACCTTTTGTCCTCTTCCCTCCCGTGTGTTTTAGCACTATTGGAAATGCTAAATGGAAACATTTTTATATAAAAAATAAATAAGCAAATAAACCTTTGTTTTTAAATGCTCATTTATAAGAGGTTAAACCTTTCTTGCTTGCAAAAGTCAAGAGAAGAAACTTGCTGAGCATATCTGCTGGGTCACTTTTTGAGCCATGTGTAACAGGAAGAGATCTGTGGCAACCCCAAGTACGGTAATTTGATGGTAAATTGAGGTCATCTTTACAATTATGCTCAGAAGTGACTGGAAGACTGCCTTGGAAACCATTACATGTTTTGGTGAAAAGCATATTTCAACACAACAGGTGGAAAGGTACAATTTTGGTCTCTCATTTAGCTAAATATCTGAATAGACCAGAATGAGGTGTTTTCAAATTAAAGTGAGAACAGCCAAGATGCTTAGTCCAAGTACACCCAAATAGAATTCACTTCTGTTCTTTTCTGCTTAATAGTAAAGTAAAGATAACATAGCTGTATTAACATAATCTCTCAGTGATTTAGTATGGATAATTCAGTGCACTCTAACAACTTGAGCCCACAGCAAGAGTCTGAGGAGGTTGGCAGCTGCCCATCCACCTCACCTCAGGTGAATTCACAGATAATCGCACATGTGAGTTACAGAGCCACAGACGGGGAGTCCTCCCCTCCCCAAACAGTCAGTTTCAGAGTAGCACCGCTGGACGTCAGTTGTGTGTTCCCACCTGGTACTGTGGTCTGGAAGCTTGGTCCCATTGTGGTGGCAGTAGGAGGTGGCGATGGGCCTGTTAGGAAGTGATTCGATCCTCCAGGGTGTGATCCTAGGAAGGAATTGCAGTGGTTCTCTCATGGAACCCTGGTTAGTTCTCTGTAGGGCATAGTTAGGAAAGAGGAAGCCCTGCCCCCAAGTCCCTCTCTGGCTTCCTGTCCCTGGTGCATGTACTTCTGCACTGTGATACCTTCCCTAATGAACAGTCCTCACCAGGCACAATGCCCTCAGACCTCCAGAAATGTGAGCTAAACAAAGCTTCTCTTCCTGAAGTCCTCAGCCTTGGGTGTTTTGTCCTTGTAGGTGTGTAAAAGGAGTTTCAACAGGTCTATATCGACTCCAAAACATGAGATTTTCTGTCTTTTTCATTTTGCTATCTTGGGTGTGTATCTGTTTGTCTGTTAAATGTTCACACTTTTTAAAAATCAATTTTATTGAGGTTTAATTTACATACAGGTAATATCATCCATTTAAAACAGTGTTCAGTGAGCATTGGGAGATATATACACTGACAAAACCATATAGGTTCCTCATCCTCCGGCACTTACCTGGAGCAACCCTGGAAGACAGAGATGCTCCCTCCCAGTGTCTGCAGAGCATGTCTTTGAATTTCCCATCCATGGCTAGACTGTGTGGCTCCTCCTAGGTGGACTGGCAGGGCACAGCATTCCCAGCTCCTTATGGGACAGTGAGAACAGGAAACTTGCACATTAAATGTATTTTTTTTTTACTTTGAAGGTATGTATTTGTAAATTTTTAAATTTTTATTTGTACATATTTGCAGTTCATGTAGTTTACAATTGTCTTGGGGAATGGTTACATGTACAAATGACAGTATGTTTCTTTCTTTCTGTTTTTAATTCCCTTCCTTACCCCTTCCTCTTCCTCCAGTTCCCCTATCCTATTTTTCATTCCTGTTGATGTTATTAATCTTAGCTCATGTTATGGCCTATAATGTTTACATTAATTGAGATTATTAGGCTCCTGTGCATGATACATCTTTATTCTATTTATTTCCCCGTCCTCTCCTCCTCACCCCTTGCCTTTGTTCCCTTGGTCCGCTGCCCTATTGCAAGAGATCCATCCCCTTGTGCCTTTCTATCCATCCTTTATCATTTTTTGTTTGTTTGTACTTTGCCTTACTCAAATGAGAGGTACCTTGTGGTATTTAAGATTGTGTATCTGATTTATTTCACTCAATAGTATATTTTTCCAGGTGCATCCATTTTCCTACAAATGTCTCAAATCTGTCATTCTTCATAGCCAAGTAGTATTCCATTTTATATAGATACCACATTTTCCACTCATCTGTTGATAGGTATACAGACTGTTTTCAGGATTTAGACATTACAAAGTATGCTGCTATAAACATTGACCTGCATGTATTGCTATGATATGATGTCTTAAGTTCTTTGGGGAAGATACCTAGCAGAGGTTTGGCTGGGTCATGTGGAATTTCTAATATCTGTTCTTTGAGAAATCTCCATACTGATTTCCATAATGGTTGTACTAGTTTATATTCCCTCTAATAATGAAGGAGGGTTCCTTTTTCACCACAGCCTCAGCATTATTGTCTGATTTCTTAGTTATTACCGTTCTTTCTAGAGTAAGGTGAAATCTTATCAGTGTTTTAATTTGCATTTCTCTAGTGCCCATGACGTTGAGCATTTTTTCATATATGTGTTGACTATATTTAATTTCAGTTGATTTAAACTTACATGTAATTATTCACATATGCCTACTGGCTACATATTGTGCAACATAGGCATTGTCATACTTTAGAGTCATGTGGGCATTTCTCCTGTCACACCAGTGAATTTCTTGGACTATCAATTTCCAGGGGCAGATTTTGACTTATTCAAGACCTTTTGCTGTACTTCATTAATGAAGAAAACAGAAAACAAACTGCATTCAAATAATGTGTGAACCAACTCTCTCCCTGTCAAATTCACAAGTAACAGTAAGTCTTTGACTTTTTCTTCTTTGAGCTTTGAGTTTAGGCTTTGAGGTTTGGGAATCAAACAGATTGGATGGATTTCATTTGTGGATCCTCCCATCTATGTTACTGTGAGCAAGCTTCTCACTCCCTCTGAGCTCCAGCTTCCTCCTGCAAGACTGGGACCCTAAGATCTATTTCATGAACATTTGATATGCTCTGGATCTTCAGTCAGTGCTCATATCCCTTTGATCTGTTGAATGGTGCTAATAAACACACGTCAAAAGTTTTTATTGTCAGTCATACATATTCTTTGGGATGTACAGACCTTTACAAAAACTGTGAAGTGTTGTCTACTGAATGATACTGAGTAGAAGAAGGAACAGTAAATTCTACCATCACTGGTAAAATAATAATAACAATAACTGAAATAACAATACGTGTCAGACTTTGGTAAGCTTTATCATGAGAAATGCTAGCAGCCATTAGCAGAGTGCCTGCTTTGCTTGCCAGGAGGAGAAAGACAGAGATACAAAGACATTGATGGCCTCCTGGTAGGACATGTTTTTTTCTCTCCTGTGGTCCTATACTCTCAGGAGCCCCCAGACAGGGGCTCCATTTTCTCAGACTTTGTGGTAAGTCTTAAGCAGGTGGAATTTTTTTTCTTGTATTAAATTCTTTTACTGGTACATTGTAGGTATACGACACAATTACATTTCTCATTGGGAATTGTACCTTTACATAATGCATCTTGGTTTTTATTTTTTCCCCATTCCTAGCCCTCCCTTCATGCCCTCCTCCCTTCCCTATTTACAAAGACTTTATTTCCATTTTTTCCATTTCTCATCATTTTTCCTTTCCCTTCTTTCCTTTCCCCTGCCCCTCCCACTACCCCTACCCCGTTGGACCTTTTCTTTCTATTTTGCATTATCGATTATTCACTCTAATCATTGGTACATTTTAGGTATACAATATAATGACATTCATCATTGGAAATTTGCACCTTTACATAATCTCTCTTGGTTCTTGTTTTTCACCCTTGCCCAGCCCTCCCTTCAACCCCTCCTGTCCTCCCTATTTACAAAGATTTTGTTCCTATTTTTCCATTTTCTCATAGTAATCCCATTCCCTTCTATCCTTTCCCCTAGCCCTCCCACTTCCTTCCTCTTTGCCCCTTTTCTTCCTATTTCACATTAGTTATTATACATTTAGTCCTTATTTACACTTTCAGTTTCTCACACCAGAGAAACTATTCGGAATTTATACTGGGGAGAAGAGGTCTGAGAGCATGCTTACCCTAAAGCTTCCCCCTGTACACAGGTCCTAAGCAAATACTGGTGGCAGTGGTTGCTTGTAGGTTCCAAGGAATGGATGGGAGAGAGAGGAAGAAGATGGCAAGTGAGTAGAACGCCAGTGAGCTGCTAGTTGTTGTTCAAAAGTTTCATTATGTCTTCAAATGTCAGGTGCTCATTTATCAATTACACAATGAGAAACAGGCCAGAAAGTGTTTCAACATATAATCTTAACACTTGACTTGTCTTCATTGCTTTCTCCTCACTGGGACAATATTCCCAACACCAGCAACTTAAAGGAAGAGAGGTTTATTTGGGTTTGTGCTTGGCTGGCTCCAAGGTAGAAACCGCATGATGGAAGGGTCTGGGCAAAGGCAACCTGCTTACATCATGGCAGCCAGGAAGTAGAGTGCAAAGGAAGGACTCAGGGGGAGATACACCCTCCTAGATCGCACCCACGATGACCCAGCGCTGCCAACCAGACTTCAGCTCTCCATAGCACATTCTTCTCTGAAGTCCTAAGTGGATCAATTCCCTGATAAGCAGAGCACCCCATGATCCACTCACCTTCCACAAGCTCACCTCTGAATATATAAACTTTTGGGGGGACAGTCTGGATCTAAACTGTAACAGCAATAAATGGCCTTACTGTCCCCATTTTACAGACAACGAATCAAAAGCTTCAAAGGGGAATAACTTACTTGAGGTCAAAAATTCAGCTGAGATTTGTCCTCAGGTCACTGTGGCTTCATAACATATGGACTAGGCCACTATGCAGTGTCACCCTTGCTGCACATTTTCCTGCTCAGCTTGTAACATTGCATGAGGCAAATGTCATTGCCTCCAGAGATGGGAAACAGACTTGAGAGCTGATACTGCTTCCCACATCCACAGCTCTGAAATTCCAGTAGCAGAACCAAGACTTTCAGTCAGGCTTTTTTTGTTAATTCCATATGCAGAATTTCTTAGTCCATTTCTGCTGCTATAATAGAATACTTAGGACAAGGTGATGTACGATGAACACAAATGTATTAAGCTCATGGCTCTGAAGGCCTTTGTGCTATTTCATGCCATGGAAGAAAGCAGGGAGAAGAGAGGGCCCTCTGGCAAGGGGGCAAAAGGGAGCCAAACTATTACAGCACCTGTGATGTCAGCGCGGATACTTTCCGAGAACCTCGCTGTTGTGTGACTGCACTACAGGTGGTTTCCAGCACGTGGGGGGTCAACTGGAGGAGATGCACTCGACCTTATTCTAGAGTGATAATAAAGACAATAACAGTTAAACACTATGCTGCATTTACAATATACCCAGCACTGTTTTATGTATTTGGATAGGGCAAGATTATGTATTTTCCCAGGTTATTTAGTAAATAAGCAGAAAGGTTCTGATCTGAACCCAGGTTAGGTGGCTCTAAGTCCATTTTCAACCTGTGCTTTGAAGGTAAGTTTAGGGTGAAGACATCTCTGCTCTGGGGGAGCAGTCTTCAGGACTTCTCTCATACACCTGGGCAGGTAAAAGCTACAAGGTGAAGTGACACCTAAAGAAAGACACAGGGGAAGGGGGACATTTTAGGTGACAGAACTATAGGAAGAGCAGCAGTTAGTTCACCATGAAGGTTTTCTGGTTCTTTAGGGTTCACAGAATTGCTTTACTTTAATCTGACATACAGAAAAACTGGATTTGCTTAATCCACGGTGGACATCACCCAAGTCTAGAGTTGACATGAGAAGTTGATTTATTTTCATTGTTTGCTACAGCAATTCAGTGCAATTTATTTAGGACTACTGTCTCTCACTCCGAGGGAAACTCAGAATGCAAACACATTAATCTTGGGAGACAGTATCTTGGATACTGGCAGTTTGGATAATTAGATTGTTACTCTCAGCATGCACGGTCTGTTCATAAGCAACAAAGAAGCTTATCAGATTCTAATAACCGTTAGTACGTATTATACAAATGACTGCACAAAGACATTCACAATTTGCAAAGAAAATTCCATAACCTGGGTTCCTCATTGCTATGTGGAACACCAATATGTATTTTCCTTTCATAACCAAAAGGCCATTTCTCTCATCAGCAGCCTGACTAGATAGAAAATTTTTATTAATTCTCTAAAAGCTCTTCATTAAGGAAAATCTAAAATTAAAAACCAAGCACAGTGTGACCTTCAAGTCTTCAGGGCTTAGATTCAAAGGCAAGACCTATTGTAGTGAACAAATTTCTACTGATTAGTGTAAGTTGAACCCTTCAGGCATCTAGTGATTTTTAACTCATTGAGATCTCTGATTTAGGGACTTCCATGTGCCTCAAAGAAGGGTAGTGCAGATGATGATGAGGCCTTGGCCAAAATCTGCACACTTAGCCCATCATTTTAGTTGGATGGGATGCATCTCCATGGAGTGGCAATTCTCCTGCTATTACCCTGGCAAACCCCAAGGTTTAACTCTTTTGATCTGGTCAGCACTGTACCTGTTCTCTGCCTTCATGACTTAGTTCAAGCCATTTCCCAGCCCAGACGCTTTCTCTGACAAAACAATCCCCCAAGAGGGGAAGGGGTGTCTGTGCTCTCTCAGCACAGAGCACACGCATTCCTGCTCTGAGCACAGAAGATACACATGGCCCAGAGTTGACCGGGATTCTAACCAGTTCTATCAGCCTCTTTCTCCTGACCTCTGGAAAGATTTGATGACACGTCATTCACATTTGTGGTAAGAATGAGGAGAGAGAATGCCTGCCAGTGTCAGGTGGGCCCTTTACTTTGCAGAGACTTTAGCTCAGTACTGTTCCTTCCTAGTGTGCAGCTGTCTTCTCTTTTGACTCTGAGCTGTTGGAGGCCAAGGAATGAACTTCAGCAAGTTTCAGGGATGTAACCATTATTTACTGAGTAATGTGTGCCAGGTGCAACCTGTGCATTTTACATTTCCTATTTCATGGAATCACCACAAGAAATCCATGGGCCAGAGCCCATTGATTAGCCCTGTTTTGAAAATGAGGAAAAGGTTGTGTAACTTGCCCAGTACTAAATGGGTAATAAGTTGGATGGCTCCTGTGCCCAAGCACTTCTCCAAGTGCATGCCCTTCAGTGATTATTAAATGTTTTCTGTGTGTTGGAGGTCTTGCTCAAAGAGTTCCACTTCCTTTCTATGACTTTTCCAGATCAATGAAAACATCCCCTGATTCCTACTCACACTGGCAGTGGTTTCCATAAAATGACAAATCACTTTCACACCTGAGTGCTTTGTGTGCCTCCCTCCCAGCCTGCCGCTCCCTCACAACCTCCTGACCTGGCACACGGCAGCTATTTGTTAAATGAGTATCTGTCACCTGGACTGTGATGGATATGATGGACTTCCATTTATTATGCAGACTGTAAGTTTGAATAATTATGATGAAAACAATAGCATTTATTAATTCATTCTTTTATTCAACCGTATACTACTTATCTCAGACCAGCTAAGAAAAGTTGTGAATGTTGAAGTGGGGTTTAGAGAAAAGTTTTTATTGACTCTGAGCTATTTTAAAACAATATAAATTAGAGGACACTGATAATAATGCAAAGGATTCTTGTTCATAGACCAGGTTTACATTTATTTGAAAGCTCATTGCATCTTCCCTGTTGATCATACATTTCTCATTCTTTGAATTCTCCTTTGAACTTGTCACATTTTACCAGTTCGTTTATTATTTAGTGAACCAAAGAAAACCTCTGATTTTACCCTTTGAAAAATTATCCTCTTATAAACATCATGAAGTGCTCAAAATGAAACATTTCTACCCAAGCCCCAAAGTAAGTATGTGACTCCCTATATACAAATCCAAACCCTAGCAATAAATTCCAAAGTTGATACCTTATTCACATACTATAGAATTCATCATGGAAAACACACACACACAATTCACTGATCTCTAGTACACTCACAAGGTTGTGCAATCATCATCACCAACAACTCTACGTCAACATCAGCCTAAAAGCAAATTCCACACCCGTGAGCAGTTGTACCTTATTCCCACCCCCAGCTCATCCCCTGGTAGCCACATTTTACTCTCTGTTTCTATATACTTGACTATTCTTATAATTATTTAAGTAGAATCATACAATATGTAGCCTTCCATGTTTGGCTTTGTCATTTAGCATAATGCTTTCATATTTCATCCACATTCCCTCATGTATCAGTACTCTGCCCCTTTTATGGCTGAGGGATGTTCTGTTGTATGGATATACCACATTTCTCTTATCTATTCATCTCTTGGTCCTTTGCATTGTTTTCATTTTTAGTTATTATGAACAGTGTTGTGAACAATCACATTCAAGTGTTTTGCGAACATGTTTTCAATTCCCTGTGTATATACCTAGGAGTGAAAATGCTTGGTCTATGCTCATTCTACATTTATCTTCTTCAGGAAATGCCATGCCATTTTCAAAGTAGCTTTCCCACTAGCAGTGACTGAAGAGGGTTCAATTTCTCCACATGCTCATAGAGAAAGAAAAAATATCTAAGAAGGCAAAGCTCTAAAGAGCTTTTTACCAAGTCATTTGTCTTTTAGGCCACTGGAAAGTGCTGTCCTGCATCAGAGACACCAGGCTCTACTGACTCTTTCCAAGGAGTACCCTTATTCCCAAACTCTGTAGCCCAGTCTGTGACAACATTTTCCAGATTGCTTTTCTATGTCAACCCTCTGGGCTGCGTCATGGGAAGGCGCCAGGGTGATTTCACACCTGCACCAAATCCAATTTTCATATCCAGACCTGGCTCACTGGGCACTCGAGAATTTGGCAATGCCACTGTCCCTCCTACCGTTGTCCTCTGTAGCTGCCTGGATTGGCTGCTGGTATCCTCCTTTGAAGTGTCAGGAGTCTGAAAGACTATATCACACTGAAATAATACAGCTATTTAAATCACAATGGAACTTGAGCCCAGAAACCCTCTGACCTGCACCCAGCTCTCCAGGCAACTTGCCAATGGCTGTGTCGCAGTTGACAAGGCTGTGTGAGAAGAGAAGGGAGAGAAACGAGTTGTAGGCTTATCAGAACTTTGGGAGCCCAGAGATTTTTCTTTTTTTTGGCTTCCTCTTCCAGGGCTTAAGAAATGAGTGACATGAGTGATGAGGTGTTGGAGGCTTCCCACACCCACCTGGTAGATTTTTCCAGTCCTCAGCATGTTTCGGCCAGCCTATGGGGACAGGGACCAGGCTTGCTGCTCCAAGGCTGGGCTTTGGTGTGGTTTCACACCAAGCCTCTCAACTCTGCCTTCTAAAGTTTCATCACTCCCAACCAGCTGTTATTTCATTGCCTGTGGTTTTCTGTCTAACAGTCTATAAGAAGATTAACAGTCCTACGCCTAATGGGATCATGATTTTAACACAAGATTGCAGCCAGCTCCACATAGGCACTGACAGGGTTCTGTGATAGGCAGAGGGCTCTGCAGGATCCTGGAAAACTATAACTGGCCTTTCCAGGATGGGACTTCAGTTTCTTTCTGAGATGACAACAGCAAGGGTAGTCAGTTTCCTTGTGTAAATTCTCTTAGCACAACAAATTGTGCCTTTTGAGCTGGTGTCTTTTGAGGGAAGAAATGAAAGAATTTGCCCTGAGCATTGTTTTTTTGTGTGTTTGAAGAACAAAGGACAGCTGTCCACATGTTGGTCTTCTTAGCACCTGGTGTGGTCTGAACACGTCCTCCTAAATTCATAGTTTGAAACTTCAGTGTCAACATGATAGGGTAAGAGGTGAGGCCTTGAGGAGGTGACTAAGTCATGAGAGTCAAGCTTTGATACAGCACTCTTCTCTCCTGACAGACTCCAGAGAGAGCACTTTCCTGTGAAATTCCCTGTTGTCTTCCTGCCCTTACCACACAAGTGCACAGCAAGAAACCTCTCACCAGAAGGGCAGTGTCTTGGTCTGGAGCTTCACAGCCTCCAGAACTGTGAGAAATACATTGCTACTTTTAAACCACCGAGGCTGTGATCACTCGTTACAGTAGCACAGATGGGCTAAGACCAACCACACACAGTCCTGAGCTATTTCCTGGTTTTCAAACACTCCATTTCTTTGCAGATGGGTCCAATAAACACATATGTGTCCTTGTCTCTGGATGATGCAATCCCACAAGCCCAAAGAGTGGCCTCTCCTTCTCCTCCTCTTCCTCGTGTTCTTCTTCTTATTTTTTTTATTTATTTATGGAACTGGAGGTTAAACCCAGGGCCTCTTACATACTAAGAACATGCTTGCTTCCTGAGCCACATCCCTAGTCCTTGATTTTTCTAATGAGGGTACAGGAAACTCTCTCTCTCTCTCTCTCTCTCTCTCTCTCTCTCTCTCTCTGTTCTGCTCTGATGTTCCCCCCATGGGACTCTGCTGTCTGCTGTCACTACCTATGAAGTTCCTTTCTGTACTTGGGAACGGCTGTTTGGGGCCTTAAGTTATCTTATAGTTTTCATTTGGGATCCTCAAGTGACTTATAAAAGAAGGAAAGAAACTAACAAATATCATTGGATATATGCCTCTGTGTAGTTCATCTTATTTGACAAGTGGGTATTATAATTCCTAGTTTACAGATAAGGAACCCTAGGTTCCATACAGCTTAAGTCATCTGTGTTAACTCTCACTGCTCATGGTGCCATTCAGCTTCAAACTCCAATTTGTGTGATTTCAAATCTCAAGCTTGCCTTACAAACCAGACTTGGGGCTGAATACTATAGAAATAACCTCCCATGTGTTTCAGTTTGCTCATACTACAGTGTAGTATCTTACTCTGTCAGACACTTGATGTTTGTGATGCTGGTGAAGGGACTTTGACAGATACACGACATGTCCTTGGACCCTAGAAGCCATACATAATATATCAGGTCATATCAGGTCAATATGAGATCAGTACTACAAGATAATAAACAAAGACATAATTTTAAAGCCTAAACTAGCTTGTCATGAACACATCTTTCCATTTCCAACTAGATTCTAACCAAACCATATTAGGTTACATTAAGCTCTGCATATATGGGGAAATCCATTTTCCACTAAACCAATTAACTGGGTCATCTTTCCCAATTATTGCTATAATCAAGCTAATGTGTTCTTAAGAAGACTGAAATAATTGTTTATGATCTGGTTACTTTGGTCAATGAATAATTGCATTGAGTGGCCATTAAAGAAAATCTAATCAACCCACTGCTATGCACTGAGTCAGTCCACAAATAGCCACTGTGGTGGAACATGAAGTTATACGTACTGAATTTTAGGGCTAGTAGAAATGCACAATGTCATCTACTTCTGCATTGCATTAGGATCAACCCAAGTGCTACCCCTCTCCATTTTCCTTGATATAACATTTTCCGATGTGATCTATCATTGGTGGCTTTTTTTCCTTTCCAGGAATGTACTGTGTTCCCTCACATCTGTGCACATCCTATCACATTCAGGTCCTATTTACTCTGGGTCTGCACTCAATCTTAATTTTCTGAGGGAAAGCTTGCCGTATCACATACTCTTAAGGCATCGTAATCTTCTCTTTGTACAGACTATCACAGTTATAGTCAGTGTTTAATGTCTAATAATGCCTGTTTCCTCTACAACTACTACAAGGACAAGACTTGGGCTTGGGAGTTGTTTTTGTTTGTCCCTCATTGTTGCTCTAGCACCTACAAAGGTAGAAATCCATAATAGGTACTCAGTAACTATTTTTAGATTGAATAACTGTATAAAAGCATGACTGATTGAAGGGAGGAGACAAATAGCATTTATCAAGAGCCTGCTGTGTATTGAACTCTTACAATTCTCTAAGAAAGGTGCCTCCTTATTTTTTCAGAAGAGGAAACAAATTTGAAGGGGACGATTTCTTTCAAGCAAAAACTTGAAACTAGTGCAATCTTAACATCAATCTAAACAGATATAAATCTGCTGCTTTTCCCACTGAAGTCTTCCATTGCAGTGGTGTTGTTCTAATACAAGTGCATCATGCATTAGCAGAAGTGCATCTTGAGTTCAACCCCGAGGAGCTTGGGCAGCATCTCACCAAAGCATCTCCAGACTCCTGGGAGGGGATTCTCGGGACCCTCCTCCAGTAGAGTCTTTTTGTAAGAATTCCCACTCCCAGCAGTGCTAACTTATTTCTACTGCAGACCCTATCTGCTACTGTGTGGACTGACCTCATCCCATCTCCTAATGGTAACCTGAAGCCAGAGCATGGCCTCAGGATCTAGTAGAACACTACACTTAGGCTGGGATACGGAAACATGCTTCTCGGTGTAAAATTAAAACAAGGGCAGAAAATGTAAAAGTTGTTGAAAGGCCATTAGGAGAGGCATTTTAAAAAGGAAGAAAGAAAAGCCCTAGAGAATATTTATGTGAATGAAGTTTACCTTCTAACTAGGGACTCTCTTAATAGAAGTGCTGATGCTACTTAAGAAACACCAACAGTGCAGCACAGCTTAGCTGCCCCTGGGACTGCTGAGCCTTGGGCAGATGGATTATGCACTCCAAGGTGCTCAGTACAAACTCCTCTGAGGGATGCATCTTCCGGGGCTCAGTCAGTGTTAGTTTTGTCTACAGTTTGCATGAAACACAAGTGACCTTTATGTAAACTGTGATGCTGAAAAAAAAAAGAAAGAAAAGTTGCAAGGTGTTGAAAGATTTATGAGACAAATAACTGACTGTCTTTACATGGATTTTCCAGCCACAGGCTATTGAGGCAGGGCTGAAAGCCCATCTCAAGAGATGAGACTTCTGTCATTGGTCTAGAAAGGTCTAGGGTCTACTTGAAGGCCCTATATTTACTATGAATATTTTCCTGTTTAGTTCATGGTCCATTTGTGTTAAAAAAAATGTATTCTCAAATAAACTTTTTAGATTGTCAGTTTAAGCAGATAAAAAGGGACAACTAGCTACATTTGAATCATTTGTGTTTATGCATTATGAATTGAAATAAAAATATTGCATATGGTATGTTATATTAAAATTATTTTTTCTTTATATGAAATAGCTGATGGGAAATACATATCTCTCTCTTTAATCATAATTCCCTGACAATTAGGCTATCTTGACCAGTTTTGTGCATTGCAGAATTTCCTTCTAAAATGTGTTGCAGCTCCAGTCTATGTTACTGCTACATTGTAACACAGTTTCTACAGTGGTCACAATCAAGTTATTTTGTTCTTTTGTCTATTCATCATTCATTAAGAAGAAGCCATTCCCAAGAGCTAGCGTTATGAGCTGATGTACTAAACATGTACTGGCATAAAGTTGACTCCAAGAATTGCTCTGCCAATGTTATTTATTACAACACATAATGCTATCTTTCAGGGCATAACTTGCTTTTCCATTCTTCCATATTGCACTGAATCTCTTGATTAACCATTTCTCAATGGCCACATGGTCATCGGTTTGTAACCCCTTATTGCTAGAGCAGAATTTAGTAACATACATATATAATAATCAAATTCTTCAAAAGAGGAAACTCATTTAAAGATTCTCATGACATGACAAGCCCTATAATAATTATCCACCTTAATTTGAAATTTATTCTTCTGTTCACAATTATCCTGTCCCTGTAAGAACAGCCTAGGCACTTGAAGGGATACATCTTTCTGTCATTTGTTTCTCTAACACATTCAATGAGTACTTTTAAGCAATAGAAGTTTTAATAATATCATTTGCTGTTCTCTCCATTTGCATAATCTCTTTGCTAAAGAGATATTGAAAAGTGTAAGTGGTAAAAAATAAGAAGTAGGCTTCCCTCCATAGACTACTTAAAAAGTCAAGAATTTTGGCAATCTTTTCCTCAGAATTAAAGTATGATTTCAGCGCAGCAAATAAGCTCAGGATTCCCTAAACCATATTTGTTAAAGAGATGAGTGTTCAAGAACTGATGAACACAAAATGCCAACAAAATCACACACACAAAAAAATCCTTTAATGGCTCAGTTCAAACAATATAAACACCAAAGGGTAAGAATTTTATGACAACTAATCCAATGTCAATAGAAAGGACGTCTGATGTTTTCTGGGTGGCACTGAGTAGAATACGGACAGGAAGGACAGCCTTCCACAGAATCATGTGTGCTGTGTCTCAACATTGAATGAGCATGATCTTTACCATTTTGCAAATGTTCATTAAAATTTGTATTTCCATTACTTTCCCCAAAGCAGTGAAATGTTTCTCCTGAAGTCCTAACTCAACCATCAAGTTTCTGCAATAATTTGCTGTTACTTTTGAACTCTCATCTGTAAGGGGTTTTATTCACAAGAGCCTTTGAAGCAAGCTTTCTTATCATAACATCAAAACTACTGCACAAGCAAGGAGAAATTTTTCTCCTGTACTGTGATCACTTGCAATGATGACTATGATGCCTTCAAAAGATCTTTGATAAGCTCTATGGTAATAAATGGAGCTATACCTTGGTTATCATTGCCAGAGATTTCTTCTTGGCACTTGAAAATTTGCTTGCAATTTTGGAACTGAAAATACCTCAGTAACAGTATGTTCCAACACTTTTGGGCTGCAGACTAATGACAGCAGACAGAATGGAATACAGCGCAGAAGTTGCTGTTACAAGGCCAGCTCTCACTTGCCTGTGGATCTTCTTGGGCAGCTGTCATGAGCCGGCTCCTCACTGCCTCCTGGATTCTGACAAGGCACAAGGCATGGGGCTTGCTGTCACACTCCTACCTCAGAGACAGCTGCAGGCTATAAAGCTGCTTCACTCCTGCCAGGCCCAGGCTCTTCAGCAGTAGGAGTGTCATCATTCATGCAGCAGTTATCTAGCCCCTTTTGTTCTGGTATAGTTCTGTGGAACAAGGGACACAAAGAGTTGGTACTATGGCTGTTTGCTCCTATGTGAGCAGCAAACTGTTTAAAACAAATAAGATCTTATTGTTTCTTTACCAGCCAGCCTGCCAGCCTTCTTTGACAAGCCCCATGCCAAGTCTTTGTGTCACACAGAACATGTGTCAGATCCACAGGAAACACTCAGGCACATCTTTGCCTGGACCAGTGGTGGTGAACCTATGGCACGTGTGTTCCAGCAGGCTGTTTGTACCATTAAAAACTCTAAAGGGTTCACCATCACTGCCTGGACAGACTGAGAGTGAGGCCTGATTCAACACGGTAAGCAGCAACTCTCTGTTTCTACCATCAAAGCACTTGCTCTACAGTATCAGTTAACTCTTGTCACAAAGATGCTGCATGATATCCACCTCAAATCTTAGTGGCTTAAAACAGCAGTGGTTTGTTCTCATATCTGTTAGTTGGTTGGTGCTGTAGAGCCATCACAAAGTCTATCACTCATTCTCCTTGGACTCAGGTGATGGGCAGCCTGTTTTTCTCCTGCAAAGGTACAAAGGGAAAGGGCATGTCCACCATGCACACACATTCCAAGCCCCTGCTTGAGTCACATCAACTAGTATCCCACTGGCAAATCAAGTCACAAGACAGAGTGATAGATGCACCAAGGAGCAGGTGAGGTTTATGCCCCCCTTTAAGATTTTTGAGAGAAAGACTATTTTTAATACAAATCTAATCTATACCCAAAAACCACTGTGTCCCCCAAAATACAGGGATCACAAGACAATTTCTCAGTCTGGGTCTGTTAAAAATGTGCTCTCTAAGGAGGAAGCATTTTTGCCCTTCCTCTTGGGGGAGAAATGGTGGATGGGATTTATCACTGCAAAGAAACCCTCTTCACAAATACCCCCTTTGTCTCTGCTCATGTAAAACCTCTTATATTCCTGGTGATGGCTAAGGGAGTAATTGACTTTGATTTTTCTTTGAAAAGCAGGTGATCTGTTTCGCAGCTCAGCTTAATATTGTATATCTAGTGTATAAGGTTCTCCTCCAAATCTTCACTTTGATTGCTTACATAACCAAACCTGGAAATACATACAGCAATGATAGACTTTGGAGATTTGAAAGAAATTTTAATTTTAGTGAAACAAGGAATTTGCCATCACTCCTTGTGATTTCCTATTGGGTAGGTTTTAGAAAAACCAGAAGCTGCAAACTTAAAAATCCCAGAAAAAGTCCCAGAAAACAGCCCCTCAGTTGGTGTTTTTCCTGGCTCTTTCCTCAGTAGGAGCTCAACATCCCTCTCTGTGGGGTACCCACAGCCCAGAATGAGGTCTCCTGCAGGTGGCCTGTGGGGCAGTTTGCAGCAGGCTCTACTCACAGTCAGCTTCCAAATCCTTCTGTACATGTATGAACTCTCTGCTCTCACTTCCTCTAGCCTTCTTTTTCAGACTTAGTAAAAATATGTGAGGCAGTGAATGGAGAGGCCTTTAACTAGGGTAGGAATGAAGAGGAAAGAAGTAAAATATTCCCTACAGTGTGTCTCCATGAGCCACAGTGGGACCCTGTGCAGTCTCCAGAGGCACAGGCTGTGCACTGTAACAACTGCGATGCAGCTGGACCCATATCATGTCACTACTGATGGGCGCATTTTGGCCTATGAGGGGAATACACTGTTTAATTACAGGCCCATTAAGCTAGAAAATTTGATCAAAATAATTTTTAAGGAATTTGGCATTTATAGGCATTTAAGAAAGAAAGACAATAAGATTGCTAGGTTAATGGCTTAATTTCCTACTGAACAAGAAGGTTGACATGAAAATTCAGAATTCAGTCTTTAATCAATAAATAGTTGAGCCATAAAAAGGACATCTTGCAGACAGCTCCATCATCTTTGGGTTGCCTTGTTCAACTGTACCCAGTGTGTCTTTGAAAGGTCACATTGCCCTATCTCGGCCTTCATACAAAGTTCTGAATAATTTTTCTTAATGAGCACATCTGGGCATGTTTGTTCATTTGTGGGTGAGTACCACTGAGGTGCTGTTTGCACAGGGCCTGAGGAGTCCCTGGGTCATAGCTTGTGTGGTTCTCACCAGAGAGCTGAGATTGTCATGGCCAGGCCGGGCAGCAATTCATCAAGGGCAGGGTGAAGGCAGAAATGTGTCCTGGGCACTGGAGATAAAAGCGGGGGTTATCTGTAGAGGTTTAATATCACCCTTTTAATTTTTATTGGTTTATTTTTTATTATTTATCTATCTTTGCAATGCTGGGGATCAGACCCAGGGCCTCACATGTGCTCAGCAAGCTCTGTATCCCCGAGGTACAACCCCAGTCCTAGCTTGCTTTTGTAATCAATATGATTCAATAGACTAGGCAGCCCTTCTGGGCCAGAGTACACTCCTCTCTCCTCCTGGTGTCTGGGAACCAAGGACATAGAACTACAAGGCCAGCCAGCGGACTGGAGGAAATTGAACAGTCCCCCCTACCCCCACCCCCCAGGGAAGACAGATTGACCTGGAAACAAAGCCTTGCCTCTCAGCAATCCAGTCAGACAAAAGATTCTGGGTCCACATTTGTTAGTGGCTGGATTTTTGACTCCCAAAGCTTTCATGAAGTTCTGACCTCCATGCTCAGAGTGTGTCCTTATTTGGAAATAAGGTGATTTCAGACACTGTTAGTTTCGGTTAGTCCATTAGAATAGGCCCTAACTCATTTCGACTGGTGTTCTCACACAAAGCGGGAGTTGGGACACAGTGACAGACACATGGCCAATGACCACCATGTGAGGGAGTCTGAGATGAGCTGTGACCAGAGGGGCACACAAACAAATGCTGGACACTGAAAGGTGAGAAACAGACTTTCTTCACAGCTCTCAGAGGGAACCCACCCTGCCGATCCCTCAGGCTTGGACTTCCAGCCTCCAGAGCAACCAAAGGAGATGGTAAATTTCTCTTATTTAGACCACCAAGTGTCTGACACTTTTGGTAACCCTAGCTAATGAACTAAGTGCTTGTCTATATACTACAACACTCAGCACTCCAAGTCAGTGCTTAAGTAGAGCACAGCACGGCTGCTAGCCCACAGCAGCGGAACCCAAGTTGGGGCCACTTTACTTACATTTCTACAGCTCTTTAGAGCCTTAGAAGTCATCCCACATACAGTAAGTCACTTGGTTCCCAGAACATCTGTGTATGGTAGGTGGCCGAGAAAATCTGAGCAAATTAACAACTCCCTCAAGAAAAAACTGATAAGAAACACAGGCAGGATTTGAACCCAGATGCCTGATCCTAGGGCCAATTTCTTATCCTCAGGAAATTCATGGTGTTCCCGTTGCCTCTCACTGAATGATGACTAAGGAATTTCCTGTCTCCTCGGAGTCTAAAGCAGGATTATGACAATTTACATAGCATCTTCCCTCTCATCGGGCTGGGTTAGGTCAGCTAAGCAGCTTTTGCCATCTGCGAGGAGCTCTGTGGGACTCACGTGTGATATAAAGTTGGTCAGTCAGTTCTTGCACCCCACACCTGACTCACTGCACTAGGGGGGCAAAGGAGAAGACACAGCTATAACAGCTGGCCAGTTTATGTGAGGTTCCTCTCATTCACCAAGCCATTCGACTGGAGAGATCTACTAGGTATATCTGGCTCAAATATATCTTTCCCAGGCATTAGAAATCAGCAGAATGGCTTTTCTTGTTCAATTTTTTCTCATTAGTTACAATCTGTACCAGGGGTTGTCAGAGGAGAGATACATTGTTATAAGTTGCACCATTGAACTAATCTTTCTGGGGAAAGTTGGGACATGGACTGGGAGTTGATTATCAGTAAAACTAAAAAGTACAGTGGTACCTTGGTGTACAAATTTGATTTGTTTTACAATTGGAAGAGGGCTGCATTTCCACTGTGTGGGGAAGAGAACTGTGGTCATGTTTGTCACCCCATGTGGAGTTTGGGAACAGAAGCAAAATGTTGCCAAACACTTTTGTTTTTGAACCAAATCATTTGCAAACAGAAGCATTCTTGGACCAAGGTTACTGTATTGAGTTAAGATATTCCAGGTGGGAAAGAAAAAATGGATAAATGCAAGTAACTGAATCATAAGATATTGTTAAACTATTGCTATTATACACTATACCACTATTATACACTGTAAACCTTGTGGCACATAGAAATGCATTCATTCATTCATTCATACATTCATACATTCTTCGAGTATATTTGAGTACCATTAGCTGCTATACATGGAGACACAATGGTGAACAAATTCCTTTCTTTACTGAGTCTTACACTGTGATAAAGAAGGCAGAAAATATAACAAGAAGTAAGTATGCCTAAAACTAGGTAGTAATAAAGGCCATAAAGAAAAATAAAGACAGGTAAGAAAAAGACTTCTGTGAAAGTTTTACATTTGCAAAGTAATCTCGATAAAGTATATCAAGGAAATATGAAAATAAGACAGAAAAGATTCTGAAGCAGAGAGAGCAGTAGATACAAAGGCCCTGGGATAGAAGTATAGTTGACACAGGAATGAGGCCAGGGTAGAAATCCATGTTATTGGTTGAATGATCATGGCAAATACAAGGGACTAAGGAAGGACAGGGATATTTTGAGTACAGTATTGCTCTTATGGGATAAAGGGAAGAGGGGCCATCCAGAGCAGATGATGGCTTAAGCTTTTTTTTTGTACCAGGGATTGAACTCGGGTCCTTGCACTTGTGCAGCAGGCGGCGAAACCACTGAGCTAAATCCCCGGCCCCGGCTTAAGCTTTCATAGTGACTTAGTTTTCAGCTTCATATGTCATCTGAGAAATCATAATGCCTTGGGGAAAAACACACAAAAAACCTTTACTTTATTGAATTTTGACCCTGCTTTCAGGGTTTTACAGACATATCTCATTAAATTCTTATGATAATACTTAGAGGCTGATGCCATTATCCCCATTTTATAGATGAGGAAACTGAAGCTACAAACATTTAAATTACCTCCTAAAGCCAGAAGGAGCAAGTGGGGCCAGCATGGTTCCAAAGTCTTGGCTCCTAAATACAGAGCTTACGTTCTCTCCTCAGGTCAACTTGACCTCTCTGACAGGTCAAGTTTCATCTCAGAAGAATCTAAAGTATAAGGCACAGTGACATAGATCTGTCATCCCAGTTACTTGGGAGGCTAGAGAGGGAGGACCACAGGTTCAAGGCCAGCCTGGACAGTTTATGAAACCCTCTCTCAACATAAAAAGGGCTGCTGATGTGATTTACTGGTAGAAGGGCCCTGAATCCAATTCCCAGAACAAAAATAAGATGAATCTGAGATATACAAGTTGCCGTCTTATTCTCAGGCTCCATAGTATCGGAGGTAGAGTCATAAGTAGATTCATAGAAAAGGCACTTCTATGATGAGTGGCCTTTCTCTCCCTCTATTCCTCCTTATTGGATCATCTGCCCTGGGTTGTTGTTTGTTTGTTTTTTCATATACTCACTAAAATCTGCTAACTGTATGTGGCAGGTCCGGTCACTCTGCTGAGAATGTAACTGTGAATAGTGGGGTCCTGCCCTTGATAAGGCCCTCAAAGCCCTGCTCAGTATTCGGGGGTTTCGGGAAGGCCTCCAACAACTCTCTGGCAAAAGAGGCGACACTTTTAAATTAAGCAGCAGATAGATTATCCAGGACCTCTTTACAAAGGTGTAGTTGGCAGGACAGGGGAACAGCACAGCAGATACTCTAGGACCCTGGCCACTGAGGAAGAATCCTCTCCCTAAATAGGAACAGCCACTCTTTCCACCGTCTAGAACATTCAAACTGAGTTTGAACTTAGCTTTTCTGTTTTGAAAATGTTTACTGCCAAGTCTGTGTCTATGCCCAAGTTTTTGTTGTTGTTGTTGTTGTTGTTGTTGTTGTTGTTGGCAAATGCTAAAGAAGGACATTTTCGTAGTATTTTATTTTTCCCTTGTTCCATTTTCTGCCAACATCAAAAACCCCTAGATGATAGCCTCCTTCTTCAGTGATTTCAGCCATCTTCAGTAGGGAATTCTCCCACACTTTTACTGCTATTTGCAGCTCTCCCAAGGACCCTACCTCCTGTCAACCACTTCCCTCTCTGAAGGATCACACCTGACTGCAGTGAGTATCTTTTCCTCTGTTCACTCAGAAGTCCTAATTCCAACACCTCAGACACACCCACATCACCAGTCAGCTCAGTGTCTCCTAGTTATCATCCTACAGAGTGAATCACTCTCAAGGGGCACGGACTTTTCACAATGATTATCTCACGTCTCTACAGAGTAGGAGTCCAAGACAGGCTCAACAGGACTGCACTGGCTCTGTCTCTTCAGACCTTGTAGTCACAATATTGGGTGAGGCTGCAGTCACCAGGATGCTTGGAAGGGGCAGGAGGAGCTGCTTCTGGGTGGCTCTTGACTTGGCACTGAAGGGCAGGCTCCAGGGCTGGTGTGTGGCCCCTCTACAGGCTGTGTGGTGAACCCTCACACCAGTGGGCTGCTTTCCTCCAAAGCCAGGACCGGAGAGACAGAGGCTGAAGTTGCAGCATCTTTTATAAAGCTTCCACCATCACAAACAACATATGCTATTTACTGGAAGTGAGTCACTAAGTCTGTCATTGGGGGAGTAGGATTAAATGCCACTCCTGGAAGGGAAGAATAGAATAGAATTTATGGACATCAATAGCAGCATACGGATTCACTGTTCATGCATCCATTAAACCAAAACTTACCATTCAAGTAAGTTCATCATTATTTTCTTATCTCTTAACTTCAGCTGACTACATTGGCCTTGTGCCACTGACCCCACCACCAGCCTTAGTGGTTTTGCCCATTACTAGAGGAATATATTCATAATAAGAAAGTACATGAAAGTGAAGGAAAAAAAAATAGATCCATATTAAGGGCAGGAGGTTTTATTTGTCACAGATAAAGCCAAACATTATTTTAGTGTATGTGCTGCCAAAAAGAGCACAAAGCCAAATGTTATTATCAACACAGGAGTGTACCAAATTTTCTGCCAAACAAGAATTTAAGTGCTAGTTTCTTCACTATCAACCCAGTCTTTTGGAGGATTAATTGAATTAGTTTCTGTAGGTGAAGATTAATAAAATTTTTATCAACAGATGTGTGAAACAAAACAAAGAAGTAGTGATAAAATTTTAGGAAATCTACAATGTCATGTCACATATTCATGGAATTCTAGAAAATGGACCTTTGCAAATGTAAAAAATAAGATAGGAAAGAACAAAAAAGAAACACCCAGACAGGCATGACAGCACACGTCTGTAATCCTACCACTCCTGGAGGCTGAGGCAGGAGGATCACAAGTTTGAACCAGCTGGGCAACTTATAATTTAGTGAGACCCTGCCTCAAAATAAAAAATAAAAAGACTAGGATGTAGCTCAGTGTGAAGGTCTTGGGTTCAATCCCCAGTACACAAAAAGAAAAGAAAGGAAAGGAAAGGAAAGGAAAGGAAAGGAAAGGAAAGGAAAGGAAAGGAAAGGAAAGGACTCATGTTGGCCAGTGACCTAGTGGAAAGGAAAGGAACATGGCAGTTAGTCTCCCGCCTTCTGCTTTGCTCTCTTGAGAAGTTTGACGACTGTTTCACCCTCACATTGCCACCCTGCATCGCAGCTGTAAGTGCCACCATGTTGGTCCTGCAGTGACTTGGAAAGTGGTGAAACGCAGGCAGGTGAACTGCTGCACTGGGGAAATGAGACAACGGGCTGACTTCAGTTTTCTTTTGTTGACTTGCACAATGAGAACACCTTCATCTTTAGTTAGGCTCATAACTAAAATGGTTCTTACTATTTGGCTTTCCAGAGTGTAAGAATGAGATTTACAGAAACATGATTGTGATTGCAATGACTTTACAGATTGCCCTGTGGACTTGGAGTGGAGAAAGGAAAGTTTAATTTAGCAGCAAATACGAGTCTACACAGATGTCCAATCAATGACTGACTTCTAAATTCACAAACTGATGAGCACTAAGTTTCAGTTCTGTTTTGCAGCTACTGGGCAAAGAGTATCTTAACATTCTGGTCACGGGGACCTCCAACCCCAACTTACAAATCAAGATCACTAAGGGAAAAATCAGTTTTTTGATATGAGAAATGTAAAGTGGGACTACTGTTTTAATTTCAAGGGAAGCATCTCTAGAATAGATACAATTTATTAAAGTGAGTGAGGGACAAATACTTAAAATACAACTTACAAAGATGTGCTGGGGAACTCAGACCCATGACTTGTGGCTCCTTCAATGGCACCGAGATCATGAAAACTGGACACTGTGCACGGATAATGGAGATGTTTGCTGGAAAGGGCTGTTGCTGTTCTGATTCCCTCTTGGCCCAAAGGAGCCAGGAATGATTGTGGCCTTCTTTTTGCCAATACTAGTGAAGAGTATGTTCGTAGGACCACTGGAACTCCTCTCTGTGAACTGCCTCTTCCATAGAGTGGTAAACACAGGATGATTTTCTTTAAATCAGCTCCATAATTTTAATCAAGTTCTTCTAGACATTCTGATTAGTGAAGTAAGATCATTCTATGACATGAAATCATTGGAGGGATGTCTCCTGTCTAAAAATGATAGAAAAAAAGCACAAGGATCTGCAAAGTTCTCATCCAGGGCATCATAAAATGTTCCCACAAAATATATTTTAAAGGTGAAGTGGAAGAGAAAAGTACACTTGTGTTTAATTACACAGTAATTCATTCTTATTCAGTATTTCAGTCATTTATGCAATGAGGACAATGCCTTTCTCATGTAAAATTAGGCCAGCTTTGCCTTACTAGAGAAGGTGAACTCTCAGAAGTCAAGTCAAAGCAAAGACCAGCCAAAAGACCAATTCCTAGGAGTGGAGAGGTTCACAGAAGGTCTGTGGCTGGGATACCAGCTAAGGGAAGGTTAACCATGAGCATGTGCTTATGGAGGAAGTACAATTCTGGGGTTTTCAAAAGGCTCCTAACCAACTTGCTGGCCTTTGGTTGTAGATATCTCTCTTTCAATTTATGGGTTTACTTGCTTTTAACTGTAAACTACTCTGGACACTTCCCTTTATCATGGTTTCTTATCTTTTTTTTCCAAAAAATCTCTGCTCTATATAACTCAATGTAAATGAATTTACTAGATCCATTATTGAAAGGATATTTTTAAAAGGAGAATATAAATGGGGATACCAGCCTGAGAGAGAAAGAAGGGAGAAAAGAGGACTCTTTGGCAAACAATGAACATTACTTTCAGAATGGTTTTGTCCACACCTGGCTTAAGGGTGGTGGGGTCCATTCTCAGCATCCGGAATACTGCGCTCCAATTTATAATAGCTAGAACTTGGAAACAGTGTATGTGTCCATCAACAGACGAATGAATAAAGAAAATGTGCTATTTTTGCACAATGGAGTACTACTCTGCCATTATAAAGGGTAAATTTGAGGCATTCATAGGTAGATGGATGTGCCTTGAGATCATAATGTTAAGTGAAGTAAAGCAGACACATGAGCTTAGATATTGCATGGTTTTTCTTTTTCTTCTTTTTCTTTTTTTTCTTTTTCTTTTTTTAAAAGCATATCTCTATTGTGTGTTATCATGTGTCTTTCTTTTATTTATTTATTTATTTATTTTTGGTACCGGGGATCCAACTTAGGACCTTGCGCTTGCGAGGCAGGTGGCGAAACCACTGAGCTAAATCCCCAGCCTTGCATGGTTTTTCTTATATGAGAAGCTCAACACATGTGTATTGAGTTCAAATAATTTCCCAAATTATCTATTCTGTTGTTTCAAAACTATTTTAAGATAAATGCTAATTTATTTCATTCATACTACTAGTTTCTTTTGTTCACTGAAAAGAAAGTTTCGTCCTTTCATTTGTTGTTTGTTTCTTTCTTGTAAGAGAGAAGCTTTTTGTCTGTGTCTTGTACTCTGAGTAACATTTTGGCAGTGTTTGAAGATCATAATACACAGTATATTAACCATTGTTATTCTCTAATTATTTTGTGATAAAAGTTTTTTTTACTTTTTCATAGAAGACAAGTGTTTTTATCTTTTCTTTATCAATATCTACTTACATTGTATTAACATTTTTAAGAAAGATATTTAAAACAGAGCCAGGTGCTGGCCTTGGCTTGGCTTCTGCTGAGTCCTGGCACCAGTGGAGTAAGCAGCACAAGCCTGTGCTGAGGAGACAGACAAGGGGCAGCTGTGCTTCAGTGCTGCTCTCAGGACACAGACCAGCTCCTGCAAGAGAGGTGCAGACCCCTTCACAGCCCAATCACCTGAAAAGCGCCGTCTCCCCAGCCTCCACCATGGCGGGTGCAGATCATGTTCAACCATGCAGGGAGTGAGTGCAATTTCCCATCCGTGGTGCTCAACATGGATGGAGCTCAACAAAACATGGCTTAAGACACCTGAGTTGGACAACAACAACAAAATTCTCTTCCACTATTATTTCCTGGAAATTCAAGTCATTAGTCAAAGGAAAAGAGTGACTACAGAATGCTCGCAAATAGAAATCTCAGCAATGTTGTCTATGGCCACATTCTGTCTTGTTCTTTCTTTTTTACCATCTCAAAAAATTCAACCTCTTATTTGGCAGGTGCGGTGGCTTCAGAGAATGGTCCCAGTCATCTCACTGCAGGGTCATGGCTCATGTGTGAGGACCCAGAACAACTGCTCAGCCCACCTGGCCCAAAATTCTGGTGTTGTTCCCAAAGCATAAGAATTAGACCAATTTGGTGTTGAGTTGAAGAGCTGAGCTAAGTTATTGCACGAAAATATGATTGAAACTTGTGTGTGTGTGTGTGTGTGTGTGTGAGAAAGAAGAACACTGAGTGTATCACTGGTTTCCCCAGCATTAAAACACAGTGTTTCTTTCCAGTACTCAGGCTGGTGGAGGGCTGCTCCACATTCCCATGTAACTGTGCCTCAGGTACCAGCTGCATGTGTGTGAGGTGCCTGAGCATGGTTCCTTACCCACAACCATTCACCTCAGGCTGCATGGTGCATTTGTTACACATTTACTCTGATCTTTTCGTGACTGCTCTTATGGCCCCACGCTGGGAAGGGTATGTAGACAGAATATTGACCTGCCAGCGGTAATAGCTGGAACATGCAGCTCTGTACTGAGAGAGGATGTGTTTAGCACATATCCACAGGGCTGGAGAAGAGTTTAAACATTACTGGGCCAAGTCACGGAAGCTCCCTAGAGAGAAAGAGATAACATTGTCCATTGTCCAGGACGCCTAAATTCTCTCTGGAAAAATCCAGGGTAGCCAAGAAATAGTTTAACTGGAAACAGGCTACAGGGAGGTTGCTCTGGGAAAGGGAAACAATGTTGGTAAGGGAGAACTTTCTAACATTAAGAGGTATAAAGAGAGAGAGAATTTGTCTGATTTGCAGGCTGCTCCAAAGACATTTGGGATGAGATTGGAATGACTCGTCCACAAAATCAAAGAAAGTTAAAGTGCAAGGTACTCTGGTGGGAAACAGAATTCAGATCTGCATTTTGTAGCTAAATGAATGGAGACCCAGAGGTGAAACTGTTGGCCTAAGATCAAACTGAGAAATAGAGGCTGACCTGCAACAAGAATCCATTTCTCCACTGGAAATAACACCTTTATACATGGCTGTTTCACTCAGGGAAATCAGACCAGTCAGCATCAAAACACACGTGACATTGTTGTATGAGCCAGGTGGACTTGCAGAAACCTGAAGTGTTCTAGGTATTTCAGAGAACAAGTGTTCAGTGCAAAGAGTAAAATGAGGCTGCTGGAATCCCACATGTCAGAAACTTCAGGGACAGTTGCCACCCCTAGGACTGAGGGGTCAAAGAGAGGGCTGGGGTGCTAGAAATCTAAGACCTGGCAGGAGGCACAGTGTCTCTAGCCCCTCAGAACTGCAGAGAGGAAGGGAGCGTTCTGGGCTTCTGTCTATCTGCTACATGCTTTATTCTGAAAATGTCATGATGAATGATAGCAGAAGTGCTGAGAGGGGAGATTTCATGGGTACTCTGGGAATCCCAAAAAAAGGGCTCCTTGGAATACCATTTGAAAGACCAGTTTCAGAACAGTGACTCTCAGGCCCTGCTAGCCCAGTATGAGACCCCACACCCTGACCATGACCTGGATCCAAGCAAGAAGCAATGCAGCACTTGAAAATATGTCCCCTACAGGAGAGCCAGGGAAATCCACCACTCAGCTCTTACGGACGGACCTTATGCTCAAGTCTCAAGTGCTAGGCACTTCTGGTATGAACTTGGTTGGGTGAATAAAGCTGTGTACTGCTACTAAAACTAGAATGAATTAATTGTAAGTATTTTCTTGCACATTCTCCAGTACACTCTGAAATCCCTGAGTCAGGGACTTTTCTCATTTCCTGTGGTACACATGGTGCTTTGCTGTGTCTGGCACATAGTAGGAACTCAATACACAGGGACTACGACAGGGTGGAATTTCTAAACTGTCATGATTCAATACACTCCCATCAGTTAGGAAATCTAACTTGCATAGCCCAGGCAGCTCAAGGCCGCCCAAAGTCACAGCACAAAGGCACCTAGCAGTGAGAGCAAGGGGAGCTGAGTTTGGTTGATACTCCGTGTACCAAGCTGCATACCCTGGAACAGGGCAGTGTTGTCCAGAGGGAGAACATTTTTCTTAGCACAAAGGTGTCATCAGTTTGCTAAGTCACTCTTCCTGTGGCTGTACTTGCCTGGAAGTGGCTCTTCTTCTTAGTCCTACCTAGACCCACTACCGTGTCTTGTTACAGAGCTCCTCTGATGGCAAGCCAGGGCCACGTCACAGCTGTAGTTGGGCAGCATAAGAGTGCAGCTCCTTGTCTGAGCCTTTGTACCTGGCATCATGGGCTTCCCCTGAGCTCTGAAAGTGTGAGCTGAGCTGCAAACAGAGGAGGCCAGTAAGTCCAGACAGAAGGGGATGGCAGAGGTATACTCCTGAGTCAGAAAAATTAAGGGCAGATAAGGATGCGTTTAGGCTTGTTCTTATCCATTCCAATCGAGAGGCTAGTCAGGGAAGGGCTCCCTGAATGGATGACACTTTGAAGTAAGTCCTGTATGAAAAGAAGGAAAAGACTTTTTGGAAAGGCAGGAGGAAATATATAAGTTCAAAGGCCCTGGGGGAGGAATCAGTTTAATGGATTTATAGAACAGGAAGAGACCAAGTAGCTGCAGTGTAGTTGATCATTATTCTCCCTAACCTATCTCCATGGGAGGTGTGTGTTTTCCTGCCATTTGGTTTAGAGATCTCTCTCTCTCTCTCTCTCTCTGTCTCTCTGCAGTACTGGGGACTGGACCCAGAGCCTTTGCACTCAGCTACATCCCCAGCCCTTTTTAGAAATTATTTTTTAAATTTTGAGTCAGGATCACACTAAGGTGATGAGTTGCCCAGGCTGGGCTCAACCCTGACTCCTCCCATCTGAGCCTGCCAGAGTTCTGGGATTATAGGCATGTGTACCACACGCCCCAGATTTAGATCTGTATCATGTCATCTGTTACAGTCAGCCCATATGATAGGACCAAAAGTTTGGATTTGTGGCTCAGACAGAGAGCATTTGCCTAATGTATGTGAAGGCCTGAGTTCACTCCTTAGCACCTAAGGGAAGAAGACAAGCTAGTGAAATTGGCCTGGCCTTGTCCAGTCCTGCATTTCACCCTAAGCATAGCCGGCCTTACAGCAGAGCTGTTGGTCTGAGGAGGTTGAGGGGTAGCAGAGAGGACCTGGACACAGTCTGCAGCTAGTCCAGCCTAGATTGGCAAACTCCTACTAGCCTGAGAGTGCAGAGTGAACATGTGTCATCATGAGCTGGTGAAATGCGGTTGCACATCATGAGCAGCAGCTCACATGCTGGTACCAGACAGACCTAAAGATCTTCTCAGAGTCTTGAAAGCCACAGCAAGAAGTTTATACTTTTCAGAATTGAGACTTAATAATAATATGGTTCTGGTACTCTGCAGCAAAAACCAATTGTGTTTGCAGAGTTAATGAGTTGTTTGCTGCATAGGGATAAAGTCAGAGGGACACAAAGCGGCATGGGGATGATCCTGGTGTCAAACGGGTGGTTCCCAGGAAGACTGGCCAAGAGGCCACAGCCCGCAGGAAGGCACAGCTGAGTTCTGCCCCAGGTGTTGTGAAGATATGAGCCCCACTCACCCAGCAGGAGGGGAAACAGGTGAGGTGCAAGCCAAGCACACATTCTGCCCAGGAAAAATGAGCCTGGGAGAACGGGCCGGAAAGTATAAGGCAGGCAACAGGTCCCAGGCAGACAGCAGCACCCTGCAGGCAGGGATGGGGATTTTGGGTTTCCAATTTGCCCAGAAAGAAATGGCCAGACTGGTGGAAGCAGCACTCAGGGGTCACCCAAGAGTGTTTCCCACGCCTTCAGGACCTGGGCTGTCTCCCCAGAGCTGCCAGAGGCCACTCAAAACACTTAGCAGCTGCACTGATTGCTGCTTACATCATCACGTCCTGAGTCAGTCCTATGCCAGCAACCTGCCAGCCTTGGGTCACTTTTTCTTTTTCTTGCTTCTAAACATCCTTTGAGCAGTTGGTCTGGCAACAGTGTCTTGGTTTCTTAGGGAAACCGTCCATCTATCCCCAGCACACACTCTCTCAGTCCATGCCAGTTCCAGGGAGCATAGATCAGGCACAGTCACAGCAAGAGCAGCTGCTTCAGGCGAGTCTTTGGGACCCACCCTAAGCCCAGGTGCGTAAGGCCAGGGATGTTTATTGGGAGTCTGAGGGAGGAGGTGTACTCTTCTGCTGATGTGCTAACTTGGAAATGTTGTTGATCCACATTGCTGCTGCTTACAGAAAAGTTGAACAGAAACAATACAGTCAGAGAACAGAAAGATAAAACAAGAAGTTTGAGTGATGCTATGTGAACACATGGCTTCAGCTGCTCCTGAAGGTGATGTTTCCTGGCTTTTCAGTCATAGAAGCCAACATATTCCCCTTCCTGACTGAAGCCAGGTCAAGTTCTTCTGTCACAAGCAAGAGTCAGGTAAGTCACTTCACCTTTTCAGAACCCTCTCTTTGATCACTTTTTAAACATTGGAGGAGTGGAAGGGAGAGAAGGCGAATGAGAAAAAACAAGAACTAAGCAATATCGTGTACAGGTACAAATTCCCAATGATGAATGCTATCTATCATAATGTATACCTAAAATGTACCAGTAAAGTTAATTTAAAAAGAAAAACAATGGCTTCCTCTTCAACATCACCCAGCTTGCATATTTTGACTGTGTGGGAAAAGGTGATTCATGCTGGACTGTCCAAACTTTACCCATCACTCAGCTCCAAGGAAGGAGAGTTATGTGACCACCAGCACAGATTTTTGTCTTTCCTCCTTTCACCACCTTTGAAAGAGGAAGTATTCTCCCTCCTGGAGAAAGTCTTTCACAATCTACATAATGAAGAGATGGAGAGGGTAGAAGGAAGAACTAAAAGCAGGCAGCTTAACACTGAGAAAGTTTTGGTGGGTAATTGTGGAGAATCCCTGCAGGATATGACAGAGGAAGACAGAAGTAAGGGCTTGCCAGGTGAGCTACTAAAGCTCCCCATTTGCTTCTGAAAGGTTCACCTCAAGAGCCTGGCTGAGTTCTGCAGGACTGTGTCATTGGCCACCAGTGTTGTCTAAGGCTGAGCCCAGGGAACTGAGTTGTGAGAATTATCGCTGCTTCATCAAGATCTCTGCCATCCATCATGCACCCCCAGATGACCCATTCTCCCCAGGACTGTCCCAGTGGGTCTGACAGCTGCTGCTTGGAGCAGCAGGCAGCAGAGGAGCCCACAGCTCACCTGAGCTGCTGAGCCTGCAGAATGCCAAAGGATGAACCATCAGGAGATCGTTCTTACTCTCCAGGCTGTCACATGGGTAAAAAAATCAATTGATGGATGAGTGGTTAAGCCAGCTCTGTGGTTAAGCATTTGTAGTGGCACTTGCCTAGTTGTTCCAGTCATTCAACAAATAAATTGGATTGAATGGTTGGCAGCTGATCAATGGCTCAGTGCTGAGCCATGGCCACAAACACAACACCTGAAATACAGTGGTCGACAGTACCTTGGATGCTGCCAGAGCTTCTTATGCTACCAATTCTCCTCACAGTCAGCAAGCAAGAACACTATGCTACTAAGAAGTATATGCAATAAGCATTATTTGGTTTCTGCAGTTACTTCGGTAAGAGTCAAATGTTTGTGAAAACTAAAGGAACCATCAAGATGAGAGTATGTGACTTTTCAAGGAATTATTTGGATAAATTCTCTGAGATCACATCTTCAGTTACATTGTATTGCTACTGAAGGCCCTCCACTGATTTATAATAATAATCAGACTCTCGTTATCCATGATCCTCTACAATTCCAAGTCTTTCTTCCCAAAAGTCCGGAGTCCTCCTAGACTTTCACCTAAACTTGATCCACCTATCTTCCTCGAATTGCACATAAAATTGGCATTGTGTGTACTTTTTCTTTTGTTTAGGAGATTAGGAGACAAAATCTACTATGTTCATCAGACTCTAGAAAGAATGAAGAGTGAAAGAACCCAAAGAGATTAAGAACCATTGCTCAAGGCCTGGGGTCTACAAATTTGGATAGGGGAAAAAATCTTAGTTTTTACTAATCTCTAACTGAAATTCAGAATTTTTTTCAACTATGAATGTAGGCAACAAATCATATAATTAATTTCAGTCTTGTTATCAGTAGGACTTATACATATTTTCCTATCATACTGCAGGTATACCAGACATCTCAAAATATCACATATGCTCAGTTTAATTTCAAAATAAAGTTATTAGATTTGCCACTACATTTGGTTATCTATTGCATTAATAACAAGCACATGTATTATTTACCATACACCCTACGTTTTACATGCTTATTTGGATGACTGTTCTTAAGCATTTTTTGTATTTTTATGCAATTAAAAACATTAATCTGTATGGTATCCTTAGGCTTCACTGTACTATCAAAAAGGTACATGCCACACACAGAAACAGGTCAAGAACCCCTGACCCAGACACCTGTATGTACCATGTACTCAACATGGCCCGGGCCAGGTCAGTTTCTGTTTTGACAAGCTTGCATTGAGCTCTTCAATTATGGCAGTCTTTCCGTCTATTTATGTCACCTGAAATGCCTTTTTCTGCTTGCTGGAATCTGTCCAAATCCAGCCCACCAGCAAGGACTGTTTCAAGTGCTTGTCATTAGGAATTTCTTTTTCCAACCAACCAAAGATGCAATTGCTGCATCCTATGAATCTCTACCACCACACACCTGCATCTCTCCTAGTTGTTCTTCAGAGAAGAAGGCATCATCAACATGTCTTCTATAAGTCAACAGCCGGTACTATACGTAACACTGACATCAGCTGAGACTAAATCCAGCCCAGTCTAAGTCCCATCTGTACCAGTGTGCTCGGACTGCCAGAGGAAAGTTCCCCACACTACAGAAACCCATTTTCTAAGATGCTGGAAGCTGGAAATCCAGTCATCAAGACTCAGGTGTCTGTCATCAGGGTTGGCTTCTCCTGAGGCCCTCTCTTTGGCCTGTAGATGCCACCTTCCTCTCACATCCTCACCCTGCCTTTTCTCCATGTCAAGCCCCAGTACCCTTTCTTATAAGGACACTGCTCATGTTAGATTAGGGCCTGCCCTAATAACCTCAATTTAATTACTCTTTTAAAATACTATCTCCAAATAGGGCCATTTTCTGAGGTACTGGAGTTAGGACTTCAACTGTTATGAACTGGGGTGAGGGGTAAAATTCATTCCATAATACTGTCCTTCCTGCCATCCCAGAGTCTTGCCTGGAACCTTAGAGAAGGTTCTGGACATCGCTTTCAGCCTTGGCTGCCTCATGCCTAAATCAAGACAGTCATGGAATCATGTCATGCAGATGCTGTAGGAACTGAATGAGTTCATTTATAAAATACCAAAAAATGACCCTGCCACACAGATGGCGACACCAGCAAAGTGAGCCTCGGCCACACCAGGCAGCATGTGACCTGGCCCTGGGGGCAGTTGACACTGTCTATTGGGCAAAAATTGCTTCCATAGGGCTGGGGATTTAGCTCAGTGGTGCTGCCACCTGCCTCAAAAGCGCAAGGTCTTGAGTTCGATCCCTGGTACCAGAAAAAAAAATTGCTTCCATCTGTCTCTTTCATTGGTTATTCTTTGAGCACTATCTTTAACACGATGAATACATTTTAATGAGTACTGGATCTTTTTGAAAATTTTGAATTGGAAAGGAAATAAATGAGAGGGATCTTAACATACTAGCAAGTTGTATATAAGTGTGTGAAGGAAAAACACATCTCTTCTTCCATTCAAGAAGCAAAGCCCTCATGAGACACCAAGGCTAGAGTGCTCAGCCCAGCCAGCTGTGCAGCAGCACTCTCACCATCAGGAATTCCTTCTCCCTGACAAGACTGGCAAAGAGTTAGACCAGAAGTATTCAATAAGTATTGTTTCTGCAATAAATTTAAGCATGGGATATTATTCAAATTTTGTAAACTTAGTAAAAGGAAAATTCTCCAGCCACTAGGGATATCTCCATATTGTATCTATTTCTGATTTCATCCTATTAAACTTAAATAAGTAGACTACTTTTGAGGATATGGATGATGCTATGCAATGTACAAAATGCTCTGACAATTCAGTGTCAAAACCACTTAGTTCAATTGTTTCTACTCTTTGAAAGAAAACTAATACACATATGCTTACAAGGCCAGACCGTTCTTAATGGAAACTTTGGAAAGACATTTTGTTTGGGGAGAATTTAAGTTGATATGCTGCCATGGAGTTAGCTTTATTTTTGTGAGATTGCTTTGCAATTATTAGGAGTTGGCTCTATCTAGCTTCCTCAAATGAAAATAATTTTCTTAATGTTTGCATACCACGGATTTTTTTAAACCACTACAAACAATAACAAAAAGACCTGAGGATGGCTAGATGTATTTGGTTTCATGCTCTTATTTTAATGGTGCTTTTGGCTCTAAGCCCTCATTACTACCATTTTATTTGTAGTTGATCTCACTTTCTCCTTTCATAAAACACTCTGAGTGGGATTGGATTCAGAATTGAGCTGCCCTATGGTGTAACAGCATCTGTAACTCCTGTCTCCATGAGCAGGGAGAGGGGAAGCCACATGGAAGGGGCAGATTCACCTTTCTCCCTAGAAAAGAGCTCTGGGAATACAGGTGAGAATGGTCTCTCTGCATGGTCTTCCCTAGAATAGCTCCTCCGCCCCATCCCTAGCCCTGCTTTCTTCACTACCTAAACACAATGTGGTGGCATTTCTCTTCCAGCTCCAGTACATAGTTTTGACAGGACAGAGAAGACAAGGAGTCTATATCACAACCTCCGAGTGAAGCGCAACAGAAGTCTTGGTGGCTGTTTTAATTGGCTTTCTTGAAATAATCAGCTTATAAAGAAAAAAGATTTATTTTATCTCAGGTTTGGAGGTTTCAGTCTATGGTTAGCTGGGTCTGTTCAGGCAGTGGTGAAACAGTACATCATGGTGAGTACACATGGTAGAGGAGAAAGCTCACTTCAGGGCAGTCAGGAAACAAATTCGGAGAGCAGGAGAGGGCCCGGGCTCCCTCTGGGAGGATATACTCCCAGTGACCTAACTTCTTTCACTAAGCCCACTCCCTCAAGATTCCACGGCTTGCAAATAGCACTGCTGGCTAGGGACCAAGCCTTTAATGAACACATGGCCCTTTGAGGGACCCTTTTCCAAACACTAACAACGATGGAGTGAGAAAATGAGTTGCCATGTAGCAAGTCCCTCAGCCTTCCTGGTACATGGATCTATACAGAATTTTCTCACTTGCTTAGTTCTTGAATCCATTTTCTCAGGATTCTCTGTGGGAATGGGTCGTCTTCTTTCTGTATGAGGCTCTACCTCAGGAATTGCCACAGCAGTTCTCCATGGCCTTCCATCATCCTCTGGCTGCTTACTCCCCTTAGTGTTGCCAGACTTTCATGTTCCAGTCCACCCTCTATTCAAGATAGAAATCATGGGTGGGTAAAACTATGCCTTTCCAAAGAGGCTTTATGAGGACTTATGCTACAGCACAAAGGGAAACAGTGCATGGACTGACCTGCCTCGTGAGTGGGGAGGCTTCACAGGCAGTGTCAGACTTTCTAGTTAGTCATGGGTAGGAGAGAGAGTAATTCGGGAGGGCTGCAGAGGGACAGAGTCACCTAGAGAGGCTTGGGACAGGGTCTTCTGGGATAGACCCATGACAAAATCTTACTGCAGTCAAAGCAATTGTTTCTGGGAGGAGCCATGGGGCCTCTGGGGTAGCTGTATCTATTAGTTACTTGGGGCGGCCAATGGAAGTAAGAAAAATTAAGTAAAAAGTACCTCCTGGGGAGTTTTGGGCCCTTCTTGTCTGTCTTGGGCGTACTATGGATCTGATGAGGTATGAGCTATAGCCATGAATTCTTGGGTCTCCAATGCCTGGGAAGGAAGACTCATACTCAGGCCTGAAGAGCCTTAGTCACTTGCCTCATTCCTGGGATAAAATACCTGACACCCTCACCTTAAAGGAGGAGTTTATTTTGGCTCAGGGTTATAGTTCACAGCTGGCTTCAGAGCAGAAACAGCATTGCAGAGGGTCAGGACAGAGAGAAAGCTGCTTAATCATGGTGGTCAGGAAGCAGAGGGAGAAAGGAGAAGAGGAGAGAGAGATAACCCTTCAAGACACACCACCAGGGACCCACTCCTCCCCAGCAGGACCAACCTCCCAACTGCACTCAGCCATGCATTCGCCAGGGCATCAGCCCACCAGTGAGCATAGTACTCCGTGATCCCACCACACTCCAAAAGGCCACCTCTGTATACACCAGACGTTGAGGGACATTCTTGATCTAAACAGTATCAGGCAGTGTTATTCCAGGCTTCATGTTTATCTGAATCTCCTCATAATCTTGCCAAAATGCAGGCTCTCCCTGAGTGTCCAGCACAGGGCTTGCATTTCTGATGTCTTGACATGCTCTCATTAGTGTCAGACGACACTAATGCTCTGGCTCCAAAAGACACTGGACAGGAGGACATGTTCCCTGGCTGTCGCCCTGAGAAGAGTGGGTTCGTGTGAGTTCTCTCATCCTGGACGAGGGGTTCCCAGCTCCTGGAGTACGGGCTGAGAAATCCTGATGGAGCAGCAGCCTCCTCATCATCTCTGTTGTTTTCCCTTTTGAATGCCTTGAAAAGTGGTTCTGAAGGAGAAGCAAATCAGAACTTCTGGGAATGTCCTGCTATGTGAAAAGAGAGAAGAACTTTGTCTTACTGCTTTGATTTATTTTTAATCACAAATGTTAACTGTTTTGGAATTTTAGTAGCCACTAGAGACCACTTTGACTTTTTCTTTTATTATAAAATAATGTCATCATTGTAAAAGCAGTGTATGTGGATTGTATAAACAGTGGAGCAAAAATAAAAAACAAATACATCATATTCTCACAACCAGAAAGAAAAACTCCCAACGTGTTAGTGCATCTTCTACCAGGCCTATTAATGATCACTGCCTTCCAAGTCAATTGATTTTCAGATATTCAAATTCCCTCCAGCTGCCCCAAAAGAGAAACATGAGTTTACAAAATAATTTAGAGAAACCCATCCAAAGTTACCCCTGACTCAGCCACTGATGCCCAAAGTCCTCTACTCACCTGTCTCCTCCTAGTGTGTCTTGCCAAAGGTGGCAGGGACGACTTCGGGAGAGGTTAGCAAGAGGGTAACAGCACATGTAAGTTTCTTCTGCTGCTGGCCCTGCAAATGTACATCTGAAAAATTGTTTCCTGATTGGAGAGTTGGATAGGAAACAAAGTACCAAGGATAGGGGGCGCACATGTAAAGAGACAATAACCTAAATGCTTTGAACTGTGCAGGGAGACACACAGTTCCAGTCACGACGCTGGCACTGTCACATAGCTTAAGTCTTGGCCAAAGATGCAGCAGGACCCAAATATCCCCTGTGTCCTAAATTCTGCCACCGTTGCCATGGTAACCCTGTCCTGCATTTGCCCTAGGAAAGATGATGGTGAAATTCAGAGTCTGCGAATGAATTTATTTCTTGGGAATAAGAAGGCTGCTGCACAGGGAACCACACCTCACTCCTACATAGGCAGAAACTATGTAAAGATGTTTGGATTTGGGAAAGGCAGAGTTCCCCTTGCACTAAAAAATAAGCCTGAGGGAGATTCTTTGATTCAAGGAGTCAGGGAGCCTCCCTGTGACAAACTGCAGAAGGATGAGCAAGAGAGATGTGCCAAAAACACTGACTGGAGTCTCGAGACGGTCCCATCTGCTTGTCCAGCTTGAGAACGCACTCAGTACACACCTGCTGCCTCTGTTCTGCTGTGTCTGGGGTCAGTGAGAAGTGGGGAAGAAGGGTAAATTCATGAGCTGGTAGCTCTGGGGCTGCCACAAAACCCTCTCTACGGCAGCACCTGCACCTCAGCCATGAGTCGCAGCAGTGATCACCAAGACAGCTTCCTTGATCTGGGTGCTAGCCATGTTCCCCAGGAAAGGTTACTCCCCACTATGGCCTCTGTCACAGCACTGTTTTGGTAAAGATGAAATTAAATGCTCCACAAAAACATTTACCATGGTTCTTGGAATAATGGTTATTTCATCAGTTGCCCTCTCCCTTCTCTGCTTCCTTCCCAGGGTTCACTGCCTCTGCGCACAGTCACCAAGTCTCCCAAGGTCCTTCTCTGCTGAAGCCTTAGTGGATGACAAGACAGCTCCCTCAGCTCCCAGCCAAAACCATGTCCCCACTGCACTCCCTGTTCTGTTTGTGGACTTGCTAATAATTACCACAGGAGGACAGACAGACTCTCGCCATAACAAATAGTAAAGCATGCCAGAATTACAAAGCTGGCTCCTCAGTCCTAAACCCCTGCTCAGTGACAAAAGAAAACAAATGGAAAAGGCCCTTATCTTTCCTGCCCTGAGCAGGCTCAGCATATCCTCCCTCTGCGCAGCCTGTGACCACTGTACCAACACTGATCTGCACAGAGGGACAAACAGGGTAGGAACGATGGGCATCTCATCCATCTCCAGAGAGCACTGTGTAGCTCCCGCCCTCCTCACTCCTAGGGGTCTGTCTATGGCAGGCTGCATTTGAGCTCCAGTGCTCATGATGTGCTTGTTTCCCTGACTTAAGTGAACCTTGCTGTAGCCCCATTCCTTCCTTCGGCTTTGAACTTGGGCGTGTGACTTGCTCCAGTTGAGGGGATGTGGTCAGAAGTGACAGTGTACCAATTTTCAGCCTAGATCTTGAGAGGCCTCACATATTTGCACTTGCCCTCTCTGTCATCATGAGAAGGTGCCCTGGCCAGCTTGCTGGTCCCCAAAAGACTATGAGACAGGGGGACAGAACTCCAAGCCCATGGCAGCCTGAGCCTGACGCAGGGCCACACCAGACCCACACAGAGAAGAGCCAGCTGGCTGCGTCCTGCTGAGCTGAGCCTACTATCAACAAATCACAGGCACAGGCCAGCCCAGCACAGGGGCGGAGCTTCCCTGTGAGAGCCAGGTGAGAGCCACTGACCCCTGCTACTCCCCAAGTGCAAGAGTAAGTGACAGCAAAAGACTGTTAGATGTCATTGAGCCTGCCCGGCAAGAACAAGCAACACGCTGCTTCTCACAGGAGTGACTGTCTGGGCATCTGCCCAGGAAGGGAAGAACATTGTGATCACAGATAGCTCAAGGTGAGCCTCCCTAGTAGCTTTGCCACTCCTGGATGTTTGGGATCTAATTTGATACTGGAAGAGTTTCCCTGATAACGAAAACAAATGCCTTCTTGTGTTTCTGCAGTGTCATGATAGATACACTGTGGCAAGATCTATTATAAATATGTTATTAGAAACTGTGGGATTCTTGGACACAGTTACGTTGTAGATATGGAAACAATGGTCCTTTCATAATGGAAAAGAAGTATTCTAATGTCCACTTAAGGCTGAAATTTGTTTTCAAATAAAGAATGTAACTTGTTTGTTGGAAGAGGAATACTTGCATTCTCAAATCAACAAGTGACATTATTTTCCCACTGACCTTTTAAATCTGCCTCATGGCCAGTACTGAATCTGCTCTAGAAATAACCTTCAGTAGGCATTATAGTTTGTCTGCTCATCCTTAGGAAATAAAACAATCTCTGTTTGCTTTACCTCCTAATCTACTGCATTATAGCATAGCATTTATATATCTAAGCCCAATGTAATAATCAAACTATGAACTTCATTTAAAATTCAGCTTCCCCCTTCCCCAGTCTAGGGCTGCTTTAGGCAGTAACCTTACAGGGCAGAGCTTCTGATTGGCTTCTTTATTTCCCTGACTTACAATTGCCCCTGACTCACCACCCATCCAGCTGCCCCTAACCACTGGGGAAGGAAAAGGGTAAAGATGGAGAAAGGATGAGGACTGGTATAAAGCAAAAGACTCTTACTCGACTGGCAGGGGTCTTGCGGTGTTTTGGGCTGAGGGAATTGTCCTTTCACGGAGGGCTTTGCTCGTTTAAAATGTGCATATGGAATTCTCCCACCTGCAAGTCCCTGGCAGGATAATGGCATGTTTTCCCTGGGTGGCATCTCCATGTCTTCTCTGGATGCGTGGTTCTTTGGGGTCTCTAAATCAGTCCTTAAATGTCAGCTTAGGAGGCTGGAGAACATCTCATTTTGGAAATAAGAGAGTTGGCACCTGCTGCTGTGGAGCTTCAGCCAACACTAAAATAGAAGCTCCTATTTATGATACCTGTAAAACATACACACCTGTCTTCATTTTCCAGAGAAGATCAGCAGAAAGGGACAGCCAGGAAGACCACCATCTTGTACTTCCCTGAATATCTATGGGAACGCTATTAATCACACATGGTGTTCCCTGTACCCACCACGCTCTCAGTGGTAATCCTTCCCAGCAGCAGGAAGTTGGCAGCACCAGTCCTACCCTCATGTGGGAGTGGAGCTCTGGGCAGGGGAGGGGCTGGACAAGAGAGCAAACTCACAAGGCAAAGCAGAGGGGTGGGAAGGCAGGACATTCTTGTAGACGGTCATGCTTCACTCAGGACCCAGACAGAGCTGAGCTCTCATCAGCTCCCCTCTCCAGCCAACTGCGTCACATCCTCAGCTGCCACAGTGTTAATTGAAATTCAGAGAAAATAAGCATTTCAGGACTTCTTTGGTTTCTGGAAATGTTGGAGAAAGGTAAAAAAGTCATGGAAGTTGAGATACCAAACAACCATTCAAAATGGCAGGAGCTACAGACATGTCATGGGCAATCACACTTGGAAGCATTTCATTCCCAGGAAGCCCGCTGAAATCACAATTTTCAATGATTTGTTAATAGTTAAAAGCATGGGTTCTTACTTGGACATTTTGCATCATTTAGTCTTTTTCTTTCCTTTGTTATTCTTTTCAGAAGCATGGATGGCCTCAGTGGAGGTAAAACATCTTGGTGATGTCCAGCAGTGATATTTTGTGGCCTAGCCCCTCATCATGGTTACTGAATTGCTTAGCTGGTTCTCCAAGTGTCTGGTCATGCAGAAGCCTGATTCTGAGTTAAACTGAATAAAACAAAGGAGGTAAGAGAATGTGGAAGGAATGGATGAGAAATGACAAAGAAGATGAGCTCTGCCCTTCTTCGTTTTGGTAAAAGCGCTCTCAGATGTAGATAACAAACAGAGGGAGGAGACAGGCAAGGGCACACCCTTTCCCTTCAAACTGCAACTGGCCCAAGACACTCAGGGAAAGAAGAAAAGGAGGCACTAAGACAGAAGGAGCTGAAGCAAGAAATAAGAAATCTACATTTTGTAAACACAACACATCTCAATTCCTTTTTTCAACTCCCCCTCCCTCTGCCTCTTGGTCTCCTTAAAAATGTATACTATTGGCCAGGGATTTAGCTCGGTGGTTTCATCTCCTGCTGTGCAAGCGCAAGGACCCGAGTTCAATCCCCGGTACCAAAAAAAATAAAAAATAAAAAATAAAATATATATATATATATATATATATATATATATACTAAGTGTTATTTTAAATGGGCATGTTGTTTAAATGTTATTTGAAATGGAATCATGTCAACATTGTCCTGGACTTGTTTATCATTACAAAAATAGAAACAATCTGCCAGAAATATTTTTTAAATGGTTAAATAAATTATAGTGAACTAGACAATGGCATGATACTATATGTAGCTATTATAAATCACATACACAGCTATATTTGTCCACAGGGCAGCAAGTTCATAATATATTTTAAATTAGAATGCAGGTTATAAAAAGTATCATCTAGATGGTCACAGTTTAGTTAAACAATTTATACGTGGCTATTTAAATATATATGGGTAGAAAAACATCTGGAAGGATGTACCAAAGTATGACAAGCAGTTATCTTGGAACAATGAAATTCAATTTTTAAAATTGTCCTTTCTCTAATATTTTTGACATTTCCTTCTGTAAGAATTAGCTATACATTTATCAGGTAATTATAATATTTATAGTTGTCATGAAAATACAGAATTTTAGAACAGAGAGAAAAGCCCTTGACTTTTCTCGAGAAGCTACACCTATGGTAGACACCAGGTACAAGATGTGTTCCATAAAGACTGTCACCCCTGCAGGCAGAGCTGGATGCTCACACCAACTGTCTCAAAGCTGCCACTGACTTGTTGGATCCCGGGAAATTTCAATTCAATAAGCATTCACTGAGCATCTCGTATATATCAGGCATGAAACCCAACAACAGCATACAAAAATAAGCATGATACTATTCTTACAAGACCTTAGTATTCTTATACTATTCTTTGGGAGAGAATGATACTATTCTCTCCTTACAGATTAAGTTTCCAACCCCTGAACTTTGAAAGCATAACACTTTGCCCCTGGACCTTAAATTCATATTCTTCTCACTTGCAAAATATATTCACTCAAAATATAGTCCATCCCAACAGTCCCAAGATCTTACCTTGTTCCAGCACCAACTCAGAAGTCCAGAGTCTCCTCCAGGTCAGGTGCAGGTGAAACTCAAGGCCAGATTCATTCTGAGACAATTTCTCCTCCAGCTGTAAACCTGTGAAATTGAACAAGTTAAGGAGCTTTCAAAGTACAATGGTGAGAGAAGCAAAGAATAAACATACCCACTCCAAAAAGGATGAAATCAACAAGAACAAAGGGGTAACTGGTCCTAGGTAAATCCAAAATCTAACAGGGAAAACAACATAAAGCATTAAAGCTGGCCATCAATGTCCTTTGATTTTCTGCCCCACCTTCTGACCACAGTGGAGTGGGGATTGGGCCTCAGACACCCTGTGGCTCTGCTAGGCTCAGCTCTCAGAGCAGTTCTCAAGGCCTAGAGCCCCTGCAGCTCTCCACGCTGATGCTCAGTGCCAGTGGCCCTACCGATCTGGGGTGTCACAGGTGGCTTCACCCCAGAGCTCCACCACATATTGTCCTAATGGAGATTCTGCTGGTGGCTTCACCCCTGTGACAAGTTTCTGCTTGGGCACTTACTACATCCTCTGGAAGCTACATAGAGGCTGTTATGGCCCAAAGTGTGCATACTCTGCCCACCTGAGAATCAGCACTACATAGACACTGTCAGGGTTACAGCCTGCACCTCCACAACAGTGGCTGGAGCAGTGGCCAGAGTGCAGCCTGGCTCAATGGGGCCATGGCTGGGGAAGCCAAGGGGCGCTGTGCTGGGAGGTGTGGAGCAGAGTCCCACAGCGATCTTGGGCACCAAGCCCATGAAAGGTTCTTCAGGTCCATCCCTTGAAACCCTTCTGGAGGTATGGGAAGGACAGTCCCAAAGATCTCCAAAATGCCTTGGAGCCTCCCACCCCCACCCCCAGGCCCTCTTGATAAGTCGCACCTGGCTTCCTTCTAGCCAAGCTAGTCCTTTGTCTAAGGGGCACTAGACTTCACACCCTTGGTTTACTCTCCTGAAGATGCCTTTTCATTCTTTATATGTCCAGGCTGTGAATTTTCCAAATCTTTCTGCTTTATTTTAATTATAAATTCCACTTTAAATTATTTCTCTCCTCTTACATCGTTCTACATGTGGCTAAATGTATCCATGCAGCTCCTTCATGGCTGAAAAGTTTCTTCTGCCAGATGTCCTAATTCATTACTCTTAAGTTCCACCTTCCATAAAGCCCTCAGGCATGGACATGCAGGGACAGTTAGAGGGGTATACAAGCAGGGACATGATAGCAGTGGCTGACTGTTATGGAAATGACCACATGCTTACTTTGCACTATCTACTTGAAGAAGTTGCCTTTTGTGAAACCTTTGCACGCATTTACTGTGTGTCCCTGGCCCCCCTGACCTTTAGCTTACCCTGGAAACAAAAGCTAAGACACTGATTGGACTCGATTACACCAGTAAGTGAACAGTTATTTTTAGAGGCCAGCTTACCCCAGAAGTGTGACTGCTTTCCAGAAGGCTCATGGGTACCTCCGTTGAGGCCCCTACCTTGTTGTATGGTAGCTTTTCCCTTGCATCCATGATATCATAAGTAAATCTTTGCTTCACATTACTTTCATTTTCTGAACTTGCTCATGCTGCACTGGACCCTGACTTCCCATTTTCTGCCACAGCATTGAGCCAGCCTTGCCCCACTTCATTCTTCATCAGAGTGAAAGCATCAAATGCAGAGGGTTGGGAGACCCTTGACCCCTCAAGGACCCCCTGCCAGATGCTGCAGACACAATTCATCCAAGCTGTTTGCCAATTTACAACAAAGACAGCCTCTACTCTAATGCCCAATACCTTTCCCTCACTTCTGTCTGCCACCTCATCAGAATTGCCTTCACCACACGTTCTGGTCATGACCACATAAGTGATCACCAAGACACTTCAGGCTCTTCCTGGAGCTTCTTTCTAATCCCTCCCAATCACCCTCAAGGCTTCATTCACAGAAACCTACACTCGTGTTTACTTCATAGTGCTTATTCTCTAACAGGAGATGGATATGAATTAAATTGCCACTAAATGACTTATCCAATCACACTCGGTTGAGGTGCTGTGAAGGAGGGGCAGGGTGATCAGGTCATGGGGATCGAGAAACTGCACCTCAGACATGGTCCTGATTGGGCCCCACAGGGATGGTGGTATGACAGCAAAATGAGGAAAGAGGCCAAGGACAAACAAGAGCCTGTGGGAAGGACAAGAGGGGATGAGGTGGGAGTGAGAGCCTCGGAGAGGGTGGCTGCAGATGGGGAGGAAGGAGGGGCATAGTGGGGTTAATTCAGAGAAGAGAGTGGGCCCACCATTGTCAAAGGGGTCTCCACCTAGTTGAGAAATAACGGGAATCATTGGGGCGTTTTGAAGGGGGAAGGCAGGGGAATCATCCTCAAGTTAGCATTTTGATCTGTCTGATCATTCTGGATGTCATGTGGAGGACAGGTGGACTGTGACACTATGAGGAGGACCATTAGAAGTCTCCCTCAGAGGTCCACATAAGAAACAATGGTGCCTTGGACTGAGACAGCTATGGTGACAGAACAAGAGAAGCAATAATTGGAATCAATAATTCTTTTCATTCCAAAGAGGGATAAGGAGAATTGGGACTGGTAGTAAAGATTATTAATTCAACTGTAATCATCTTAAGTGATTAAATCAAGAGAATATAATTGGTAAACTCAAAAGTAAGTTCATGGTCTACTTTGAAAAACTGCTACTAGATAAGTCAGCTATTGCACTCCCAATGGCCAGGTAGTTTGACCACTCTTCCTACTACATATTCATGTGCCAACTTCCTTTGAAGACAGTGGCCAGTTTCCATTATGATACACCTTGACATGTGCCTCCAACTTCTTAGTTTTTCCTTCCTGAGACTGCTTTAGAAGTTCATGAATCAGAATGCTATTAGTAAGTTAAGCTGGCTATGGGAATTGCAGTTCAATGGTCTGTTCATTCTTTCTCAACTTCTCAAGTTTGGAGATGTATTTAAGAGCTGTAGCTAGCAAGAAAACCAAAAGTGTTCCAAAACTGTACAAGACATCAAGGAAAAACATAGCATGTTAGATAAAATGAAGAAATACAAGGAGTGCTATTATAAATCATATTCTAATCTAAAATAGGGAAAAAAACAAAAATACAAAGATGTTCAAACCATTTAGTATCTCAGATTCTGATTGGTGAGATAGGAGATAAATCTATATCTTAAAAGGCACGATTTCTCAACTTTAGAAATAAAGTGCAAGATTAGGGTTTTTAAAAAAAGAATGTGAAGAAACAGATGGAAACTACTATCTTGAGACTAACCCTAAATGAAAGCTGATGTAGTTGGTGCAGATTTAGTCATTAATCGCCCAGTCTGCTTCTCCACAGCACCCATGCTCATACCATTCAGCACTTTCATTCACAACCGAAGCTTGTTACATAATGTAATGAAGTCATACTGCTCAAGAAATTATTTTTAAAAATCAGTGTTTAGAAAGGAAGAATGCTACAGTCACAGGATCCCTCACTGAGCTGCCAGGTGGGAGTGTTTAGGAGGCTGTCAATAGTAGGAGGTAAGCACAGTCCCCCATTGTGTGACTGCACATATTAATATCAAAGGGACAAATTGATTGCCGCACACCCTGTACAGTGCAGTTCCTTCAAAACTTGCCCATTCTCTAAAATCATTTAGGTTAGTACTTTTCTCCGATCAACCTAACCTATGCTGCTATGAATCCTCCCAGCCTCATCCTGTATGAATTCATTTGGGGGTGCTAATTAAAGGCAAACATGTAGAGGAATTGAGCTCAGTAAAGGGTTCTTATTAATCCATAATTGATGAATAACTTTTAACAGCTACTGCATATTCCCTAAGAATTGAATGTCATTTAACTTGCAAAATAGATAACCATTTCTTTATGATACCCTTGTTGTGCAGGTATTTCTTAATTTTCCAGATGAAGAACCATGAAAGCAACTTACACTGGCTCACCCAGTGAATCACCCCTGATTGTTGGGGCTGATCTCTGATCTCACCCATAAGGCATGAGTCTACTGTTCTGAGCTTGAACGAATATAGATCAAAACTTTCCCCTGCATTTCCAGGCAGAAAACTATTCTGTTTATCTTTTCAATGAACATATCAATCAAAAACTTTTCTGCATTGCATTGTAATTAGTTTCCTGCCTTATCAATCATACCAGTTTATAATTTCCAGATTTGATATCCTTCAGAATATGCATCTCTTTGAGAAGGTCATAAAAGATAATTGTAAATTTGGAAACAATCTGGGTGAAATACACTAAAATAAATTTCTTTACTACAGAACTTCTTGGCACTTTGAATGTTAATGTGCATTAGGAGTCCAAACAGTGAACCATGACATCTCTCAAAATATCTGACTGTAGATCTTTCTTCACAGTTCACTCATTGACCCATGCAGAATCACGGTCAGAGAATGCAGTTTGGACACCTCTGCACCTGTCCTGTGCACGCACATTCCCAGCACCTGAGTGGTACCTGGCTCAGCGGAGGGCCTCTGTATGCCAATGCTTCCCAGATTTCAATGTCCAGCTCAGGCCTTCCTCTAGGAGTCTAACAGGCCCACGGCTTAGTCACCATGATTGCTGAGTCATCTGGTGAGCTCCTCAAACTCAGTGTATCTACAACTGTACTTTGGATCTCCCCCACAAAACCCACTCCATCTGGAACCTTCCTATCTCAGTAGATGCAAACTCCATCTTCCCAATGATCAGACCCAAATACTGGTGTATTCTTTACCCACTTTTCTCCTTGAATCCACCACAGTACAGTACTTTTCTACCCTCAAAATATATCCAAGATATGACCACTTCTCACACTGTCATGGTTCCCACCCAGGTCTGATCCACTACTTCTCCTATAAGGGACTCCTACTGGTCTTCCTGAGCACACCTTTGCAGTCCAGGATAGCCAGACTGATCCTTTTAAAGCATAAGTCTCCTCTGGAACCTGCAATAGATGCCTCCTTTACAAAGACTGAGCCAAAGTCTCACTGACTGTCCTCACACATATACTGGCCCCATGCTAGGGAAAGAATATACTAAAATTGAAATGGATTAAAGACCTAAATATTAAAATAGAAATGCTGAACCAGTTGGAACAGAGGTTAGGTAGAACTCTTGAAGACATTGGTGTAGGAAAAGATTTTATGAACAAAACTTCAGTTGCCCGTGAACTAGCACAAATAAGCAACAAGTGGGATCTCTTCTTATTAAAAAGCTTCTGCACACCAAGAGAAACCACCAGCAGTGTGAAGAGACAACCCACAATGTGGGAAAAATCTTCACCTGCCGTTTCTCAGACAAAGGCCTACTATCTCAAATCTATAAAGAACTTAAAAAGATCAGACCTCCCAAATTTAAAGACCCAATCTGAAAATGGGCATCTGAAATGAACACACATTTCTCAAAGAAGTAGAAATAGCAAATAAATACATGAAAAAATGTTCAACATCACTGGTCTTTCAAGAGATGCAAATGAAAACAATGCTGAGATTCCACCTCATGCAAGAAAGAATGGCTGCTATCATGAAATCAACCAATAACAAATGCTGATGGGGCTGTGGGGAAAGAGGAACCCTGCTCCACTGCTGGTGGGAGTGTAGACTGGTGCAACCACTGTGGAAATCAGTATGGAGATACCTCAAAGAACTAGGACTGGAAGTCCCATTTAACCCAGGTATTCCACTGCTGGGGATCTTCCCCAAAGAATTAAAAGAATCATAGCACAGTGATATATGTGCACCCATGTTCATAGCAGCACAGTTTGTGATAGCTAAAACTTGAAAACAGCCCAAATGCCCATCAACTGGAGACTGGATAAAGAAAATGTGGTTTTTTATAAAATGGAGTACTACTCAGCCATAAAAAATGAGAAATTAGAGACTTTTATAGCTAAGTGGATGCACATTGAGGCGATACTCTTAAGTGAAATAAATAGGACACACATGTATCAATACCAAATAGTTTCTCTGGTGTGAGAAATTGAAAGTGTAAATAAGGACTAAAAGGTATAATAGGTCATGTGAAATAGGAAGAAAAGGTCCAAAGGGGTAGGGGAAGGAAGAGGGGCAGGGGAAAGGGACAAAATGGAAATAAAGTCTTTGTAAGCAGGGAAGGGTGGAGGGCGTGAGGGGAGGGCTAGGAATGGGGAAAAATAAGAACCAAGATGCATCATGTAAAGGTCCAATTCCCAATGAGAAATGTAAGTGTGTTGTGTGCCTACACTGTACCAGTGAGGGACTACACCCTACACACTCCTGCATTGGCTGCTGCCTCCATTCAGAACATGCTAGCCCATAACCAGCTTTCTCACCTCTCCAGTATTTGCTCAAATCTCACCTTCCCAATGAGGCCTACACTGACCCTATAATTAAAATTGTACCCAACCCCACAGCCCACTGCTCCTTACTTTATAGTTTTTTATTTTCCCATAGGACTTATCTCTCCTAATATTTTACACAATTTAAAAAATTTTTTCTTTCTATTTTCCTCCACCTGAATATATGCTTCATGTTTATTTGTTGCTGTTACCCAGGGAATAAGAACAGTGTGAGATACACAGTATATATTCAACAAATGCTTGCTGAATGAATATTAAAGCCTATGTCAGCTCAGACTGGCTTACTATAGATCTAATATGTGGTGGAAAGACAAACACTTTGGTATTTTCCTTTTAAGTGAAATGAAGATTATATGTTTTCAATAAATCAGAGAAAACCAATGTGCTTTAACTCTGTGTTTGCTGTACCTGGCCAAGACATACTCCCCAAAAGACTTGGTGGACAAAAAATATTTGTTTTCATGAATTTCTTGAAATATGGTTACATAGAAGAGGGATGTGCAGAAGTGTTATGAAAAGAAAACATTGAAAAGCTCTGGTGACCTATATTTCTCACTGAAAACACTAGAAAAACTCACTATGCTAGTGTTTCATTTGCTTGCCGACACTGATGATCTCATACAGGTCATACATCTCAGAGAGTAGGGGACCTGGGATTTCCACAAGTCAGTGGCCCCTCCACCATCTCTTCATTTCTAACATATTGTAACTGATTGCAGTTATGTGCACCAGTAAAGAGAATGTACCGTTTCTATCATTTATCTGGTATTAAAACTAGCAATCAAAAATACCCCAGTGTTATGGGCTGAACTGAATTTCCCCAAATTCATTTTTTGAAACTCTAGTCTCTATTTTCATGGTATTGGCAGGTAAGGACTCAAGGAGGTAATCAAGATCAGATGAAGTTACAAGGTGGGGCCTTGTCCAAAGGGATTACTGGCCCTGTCAGAAGATTCACCAGTGAGCTCACTCGCTCTCTCTATGCACAGACCAGACCAAAGCAAGACCCTGGCAGCACTCTGGGAGAAGAGACCTTGTAAAGCTAGGAACACAGCCCTCACCAGAAACTGTTGCCACCCCGGCCTCCAGACTCATGAAATAATAAATTTCTGTTGTTTAATCCAACCTACTCTATTACATTTTATTATGGCAGCTTGAGCAGGCTAACTGAAACAGAATCTTAAAGTACTTCTCCCATGAATTAAATACAATTCAAAACATGCAAGCACCATGACTGAAAACAAGAGTTAAGACCTCTCTTCCACTAAGAACTTGACAGCCACATTACCATGTACAAATAATGATGATCTAATCATGATTTTAAATGCTGAGAATAGTTGGAAGTGAGTGATGAAACATGGGTTTCATTATAGTACTATGTTTCTTCTTTCATATATATTTAAATTTGCCACAATTACAATATTATTTAAATTTTAGTCTGGCAAAAAGATGATAAAATTATCAAGAACATTATTTTAAAAACAGGGTTATCTCCAGTATCATTTACACTAAACTTTTCTCTACATGTTTACTGTATCTTGAGATATTAGCTGAGGAAAGCGTGAATCAAACTGAAGGAGAAACACATTTCAAGATTTTGTGTACTCCAATTTTATATCATCTACTTTAATCCCTGTATTTCTATATTTCTAAAAATACAGAATTTTTATAATATAATCACCATCATAGCATAAGAAGATTTATATATTACACACAAAGCTGGGCATGGTAGTGCATGCCTGTAATCCCAGCACTCAGGAAGCTGAGGCCCACCTGAGCTAAGCAGTGCTTTTAAGGACACCCTGAACTACATAGCAAGACCCTGTCTCAAAAAAAACAAACCAAAACAAAAAGCACACACACACACAAAAGTTTGTACACATGTTTACATGTAGTAGGGGTATAAGTTCCAACCTTCTGCTGATGAGAATACACACACAAAACCATTTGGGGGTTCATTGTGCTTAAAGGACAAGATGTAAAACATGTAAGATATGGAGAATATCAATGAAGATATTGAGGCCCAAATGAGTAAAAGACTAATTATATTGGGAAATATCTACAAGGTTAATGCATGCATGCAGCACTTATATACACAAATATTGTTTGTAAAGTTGGTAAAGCTCTCTGAAACCCTTTGGGATGAAGGGCACATAAAACAATATATTATTAATATTACTATTATGGTGCTTGCTTATGTTTCCATATACAGCTGCCAGAAGAGTCTTCTAATGGTCTCATTTTTTATGCAGCCTATACCAGTCTCCATTGAAGAGATGACATTAATCTAAATTATTGAGATGCATTTTAATTTGGTTGGACAGTACTGAAGCTTGGAATGACTAAAGGGGAAAAAGGAATATATTTATATAAATCAGCTCAGCATGCTGAAAAACAAACAATAAGTGACCTGGGACAAAGGAATACATATTTTTTACTCCTACATACTCATTTCACAAATTGGTTCAGTCCAGATGTCTTACCGCAAAGTTCTTAAAGTGTGGAAGAAGGCAAATGTGAGCCTAAAAGAATCCTTTGTTTTTATCTTTGTGACAATGGTTATGCACTTCCCACACAGCATGATTGAAACCTTTTCCTTTGAAGTTTTAAAAACCAAGAAAACTTCTCATTGGCTTCTCATCAAGAGCAGCACAATTCATTTTGCTGATTTCAATGTAGTGATTTGATTTTTTTCTTTTTTATGAGAGGGCCAACTGAAAGCAGATGGATTAAAGGGTTCCCATGCCCTTTGGATGGTCTCTGGCCCAGAAGAGTAGATCTCTGGCTGTGGGAACTGCACCTTAGTGTTACCTATTGGCTTCTGCTCTGTATTACAGATTTTGGCAAACTGCACAGGCGCTCACTACTTTGAGCCACTCTCTTGGCTCCAGGAGTCAAAGATGCCACACTCACTGAGACAGGTCATGGAGGAGAGACCACCAGTCCTTTCACTTCAGGGTGTCCCAGCATCCTGTGCCCCTCCTCTTCTGATGCCACTGGCTTCCTAAGTCCAGCTGAACAATCGAGCCCATCCAGACTGGGAACATCTGCACCTCTCAGCAAGCTAGGGATTCACTCTACAGCTGATTCTGGGGACCAGTGCCTACAGGGAATCACTCTGGTTACACCACCTCATCAGGAGATACAACCTACACTTTCTTCCTGACAAAAGAAGCACACTTCCACACAGAGTGAAGCAAGGGTCACACACTATGGTGCCAGGTCAGGAGGACTGGATTTTGAAATTTGCATCTGTTAAACCACAATGCAACCAAGAGCTCCTTGGAAGCTCAGTGGAACTGCTCTGAGTCATGCTTTTCTCTCTGTAAAACAGGGTTGCTGATGGTCTTTGTGTCATAGTCTCAATGCATGGTTGAATGAATTACTCTGTGAGCACCTTGAGCGGAGCTTATGCCTGTGATAAATTCTCAATAACTGGAAGTCATCACCCAGTACATGACAACAACATGATAGAACAAATTGCCTACAGACAAAGAAGCCCACATATAATGTGAAATAAAACTATTGCATTGGTTTTCTATGGCTGCTGTAACAAATTACCATGAACTGAGTGGTCTGAAACAACACAAATGCATTGTTTTACAGTTCTGTAGGTTAGTGGTCTAACATGTGTCTCTGTGGATAAAATCCAGGTGCATGCTTTTTAAAGGCTCTCAGGCAGAAGCCTCTTCATGCCTTTTCTAGCTTCTAGAGGCTGCCAGTAGCTTTACTTCCCTCCTCTGTCTCCAATAGCAGAGAGTCAATTCCTCACATAACACAGTACTGGCTTCCTCCACTGCCTTCCTCTCCCACTTCTAAGGACTCTATTGATTGCATTCACCTACTCAAACAATCCAGGATGACCTCCTTGCTTTAAAGAAATGCAAAGAGATGAGCTCTCTTAGCCATTTGAGATTACATATTCCCAAGGTCCAGTGGTTAGGGTGTGGACATCTTTAGAGTACATTATTCTTCCCAACAGTATAATTAGAACTCTTATCTCCAGAGTAATATACATAGATTTGGTTTTTGTTTGTTTGTTTTGCTTGAGCAGCCAGAAAGGATGACAGAACAAATAGGAAACTATCAGAACATTGAAGGCTTCTCCTAACCAAAGGAAGGAAGCACTGTGTTTTCAGAACTCAATCACTGAACACAAAAGTCATCATCTTCTCAGAATCTTGGAGCACTGTCCAACCACAGCACAACAGCAGCCACAGAAAATATTAGCAGAGGATATCGGTCACCCTTCAAGCACTTAATGGATACACAGATATAGAAATTAGGAACCCAGATAGCTAGCTTTAGCAAACTATGAAAAATGAAGGGGTTTGGGTTGTTGTTTTTGCAGTGCTGGGGTCCGAGCTCAAGGCCTTGCTCTTGCTAGGCAGATGCTCTTCCTCTGAGATATACCCCACACACACACACACACATGCAGTGAAAGCTAAATTTTGATGCTAAATGTTGAGTTATCTACAGACTCATGACCAATACACCTTAGCATTTACTAAAGCAAGAGGAAGTGAACAGTGCTAGGGCAATTTTACTCTTTGACTATGGGATGTAGACAGCTTTGGCCAACTCCAAGCCCCAGAGGAAGGATTGGTAGATAACACCAGGCACCATCACCATCATCTTCCTTGCATTTCACCTAGCAGAAAGTAGTAAACCAAGTTCCCTGGGGGCTGACTGTGCGGCTGAGCTGTAGGTAAAACTTGATGTGATAAGGTTTGCTGGTGACATGATCTCTGCTTAAACTCTTGTTGCTGCAAATAGCTTTTCCCACAATCTGAATTTCATGCAGAGGGATGACTTTAAAAATTAACTCTGGCCTAAATTGTTCTTGAAACTCCATTTGACAGATCTGAATACACCAGGACTAAGACAAAACTAGTAACTTGCATTGTTTTTCTTTGCATTTTTTCCCTGTGGCTTTCCTTTCTCTGCTACTGTGAAGGCCAAGATGCATATTTGATTGGTGGACATTTTTTCAAAGCAAACAATGGAAATATTCTTCCCTTTTACTTAATTGGAATGGTTACTTCTGCATTAGTCAAGTGTATGACATAACTTTATTGCATTCAGCCATATCAATGATCTATTTTGCTACATTTATATGCCATGTACTTCTATCAGATGGAACTGACTAAGCTGTAGTCAAGAGTCAGTGTCTGACACATGTGTAAATACTGGATAGTTTCTCTAGTGTGAGGAACTGAGAGTGTAAATAAGGATTAAAAGGATTAATAACTACTAATTGATACTTTGAAATAGGAAAAGTCCAAAGGGGTAGGGGTGGTGGGAGGAGATGGGGAAAGGAAAGAATGGAAAGGAAAAATTATGAGAAAAGAAAAAAAAATGGAAACGAAGTCTATGTAAATAGGGAAGGGTGGAGGGGTGAAGGGCACACAGGTAATGGGGGAAAAATAAGAACCAAGATACATTATGTATAGAAACAAGCACCCAATGATAAATGTAAATGTATTGTATACCTAAAATGTACCAATAAAAGAATTTAAGCAAAAAAAAAAAAGAGTCAGTGTCTGGATGGACAGATCATTAAGAAGCCCTCTTGATAGAAAGCAGCCTGGTTGGGCCCTATTCCCGATTGAGGGTGTGCCCCCACCCTACATCCACCAGTGAGAGCAGGGTCCAATGTGCCGCATGCTCTCTGCAGGCACGTTCTCTCCAGTGATGCATCCAGGACTTGTGCATGCTCCTCAGATGTCAACTGGACCTTGAAAATACTTCCCATGTCTGCCTCCAGTAATAACGATGATGATACTTATATCATAAATTTTGGTTTTACAGGTGTTTTGCATATCTGATTTCCAAAACATTTAAAATATTTTCTTGGTGTATTGGTACATTCAAAAAATGAACCTTTCCTCAGACCACCCTATTTGTGCCAAAAATAACAAAGAAGTAACTGAGTTTGGGGTTTAAATTTTACCAGAGGTTGTTTCCTTTAGGAGTAGTAAAAGGTTTCTGAGCATTAGGTCAGCCTAGTAGGCTACCAACAGTTCACTTAGGCATCTTTTTTTTACTTATTTATTTTTCTTGCAGTGCTGGGAGTTGAACCCAGGACTTCACACACACTGGGCAAGCACTCTACCCTTGAGCTACATCCCCAGCCCTAAGCATCTTCTATAGCAGCATTACTTTTTGTTTCTGATTTCAGGAAAAACTCAAAAGCCCAATCTAAAGAAATCCAATCACCTTTCTCCCTGAAGCTTATAATTCTTCCCATAACCATAAATCCAAGAGAAAAAGTAACATCTAGACTTTTCTTTTTGAATCAAGGATTGCTTCTCTTGCTGACAAACAAAAGTAACAATTTCCTTGAGAGAACCAGGAAGATAACTTTCTTCAAATAAGAAAATGCCTGTCCAAGGAATATGGAGGGGAATTTCTCCAAAAGACAGAGAAGCAAGGGCTTCTTCTCCCTCTTGCAATGTCATAAATTAAGGAGGAAATCAATTCTGCCATTTCAATTTGTGTCAGCCTGAAGGTCAAGAAGAAGCATGTAGAAAATTCAGTTTCTGATTCAGGCAATTGCAAATCCAGCTGATTCCTTTCATTCTGAAAAACCTAGTACATACCATCCAAGAATATCTTCCCTGGCCATTAGTAGACCATTGTCTTCTTCTTATTACAATCCCAGCAGGAGGAAATAAACACTAGTGACTTTTTTTAATTTCAGAATTCTGGATCTATCCATAATCCTGTGTGAGCAGCAACCACCCACTCAGAAACAATTATGAAGCCCTCTGAGAATGAGTTGAAGACATTTTTATTTAACTACCACATGGTAGGGCAGAGGAAATATCATGTGGCCTATGGAATGACATACCTCCCTTAAATGTTTTGCCTGTCTGGCTTGTATGTCTGGTGTAGTCAAAATCCTATTGAGGGGCCGGGGATTTAGCTCAGTGGTTCTGGTGCCTGCCGTGCAAGCACAAGGTCCTGAGTTCGATCCCCAGTACCAAAAAAAAAAAAAAATTCCTATTGAGAGAAAGGAACTGAATGGAAAGAGCCATAACAATATTTAATTATTGTCAGTTATTCCCTTCATTAAATCAGGTGTGTCTCCAATGTGCTAAAACTACATCATCAAAGAAAAAAATTGAAGCATAAACACTGGAACCGTGTCATCACTTCCCACCTGTGTCCTTTGCTTGCCAAGGAACCTGTCCTCCAGCCCCTGCAAGCTTTCTGAGGCCCCTACTCAGAAAGCATTGAGGACACACATCACCCGTCCCATTTCCAGGACCTCAGTCAGCGAGTGCAGAATGTTGGTCCCATGCCCTGAGACGCTCCCTGGCATTCTCCATTGTATCTGTTCTGTCCCTCCATTCACATATCCTGTCTCCTTAATGTAGTAGGCTTCCCCAGGAGGGATTGAATGCAGCTCTGTTTAACTTTCTTCTTTTGACTAGAAAAATTTCCCACCACTTAACCTAATATGCAAGGACAGCGTGTGACCTGGTGACATGGGGAGAGATGCACCTCAGAAGGGGTCACTTTCCACAGCAGACCCACAGCACCTCAGCCCTTCTGGAAGCCACCTGATCACATTTCCCTCCCATGCCTTTAGCTTCCCATGGCGTCTGTTTGAGAGCAGCCTCTATCAGTGGGAGCTCTGTCACAGGTAGGGCTGGCCAGGAGGGCCAGGGAGTTAGTGACCAGTGTGTGACACATATCCCAATTTCCTGTGTCTCTGAACAACAGTGGGGAGGTAGATCTGCATAGTCTTTCAGAAGTTGCCTTCATGGTTACCTACTCAACAGTACATCTTTCATCTCTTCCCTGACCACTTCCCAAGCATGCTTCATAGAATCTTCTCTCAAATAAACAAACTCCCACCTTTTTTATCTCCTGGTCTGATTGGATAAAATCCAAACTGAGACAGAAAGACAAAGGCAGAGGCAGTGGTCTAATGTCCTTGGAGAAGGGATAGCCAGGAAGGACTTGCCTGTTATGTTACTTCTCCTTATCTCCATGCTATTCAGAGCCAAGCAAAACCTACTAAACTGAGTTGGAAATTTCAAATGTATACAGACAAATATGCAAAGACTAACCCAGCTGAGAAAACACTAGTATTTTCAATGAAACTACAGTCTAGCTTTTAAATATTAGAAAATAGGGTTCTTTCCATGACATATTTCCAAAATATGTGTCTGAAGCTCAAAACCACAGAGGAAATCAGATATCAGCACAGCTTCAAGGAAGAGAGAGGATGAAGGGAAGGGAGCTCCTGGGTGGACGCCGCCATCTGCCAAGTCCATTGGGAATGCTCCACACACAGGAAAATGTTTTGCGCAAAACCCACTGAGCCTTCAGCATAAGGACCAAGCAATGGTAAACTGTAAAGAAGCATACATCAGAGGATTCTGCAGGGCCCACAAGTTCAGAAACCTGGGTCTTTTTCATTTACCAGATTTCAGCCAGTCACTAAAGTGACTTGATTCTATAGAACAAGAAAGGCGCACTGGGGCCCGGGATTTAGCTCAGTGGTTTCAATGCCTGCTGCACAAGTGCAAGGACCTGAGTTCGATCCCTGGTATAAAAAAAAAAAAGAAAAAGAAAGGAGCACTGGCTGGATGCATCAGCTTCTGAAATTATTATCCAAATCAATAAATACTCAATTTCCTTTGAATTGTATCAGAAAGCCACTTTGTCATGGAGATTGTTCCACTTTCAGCCCCAAACCTTTATCTCTAAAGGAAACATACATCCTAACTCTAGCATTTATGCACAAGAAGTTCCACTACTGAAGAGCCCTGAAGTTCTGGACACAGGCTTCAGGCAGAAAGATTAGTGTATAGAGCACGCTGTAGCTGCAGGGGTATCAGGCAGGCTCTAGCTGAGCACGAGGATGGCAGCTTGGGAAGGCCTCACCCCACTGCTCCCCTGTGATGTCACCTCAGTTACCACCAAGTGCTTGACTTGCACCATCTTGCTCCTCCTCTTCTCTTCTGTGTCTATCATTCTATAAGCATCATCACCTGGGTCCACTGGAATCTGCAGCATCTCACCATGATGTGTGTGGAGTTAACACCCAGATGAAGAGAGGCCAAGACCATCAGTCCAATGCAACCACCCTACCCACACGACTGGAGTCACCGTGTCATGTCATGCTCCCTCTATGTCTTGCTTGGGTTATCGAGGGGTCTGATCCTCTACAAGCTGACCCTCTATCTCCATGCAAGGACTGAGGCCCAGTCCAAAGGGCAATCCTGACTGCTTCTACTTCACAGCCACAGCAGTGCATTAGATGTGCTCCAGGAAAAGAATTTCACAGTGGTGCTGGGAGACAAGCTGCTCCAGCTCTTAGGCTACAGAAGTATTTCAGCAATGACACACCCACACTGCCATTTCCCCTTCAGGAGGGGCTGAGTGGGAATGGGTTCCAAATATTGAACCTCCAACTATTTTTCCTCTGAGCCCTAGGTGTATCAATTATCAATTGCTATGTTACCAAGCTTTTGCAACTCAGTGGCTTAAAACCACCACTACTTGGCCTTGCCTTTAAGTTTATGTATTAGCTGCATGGTCTGCTTCCTTGACTCCAGCTCTGCCATCTTCCCAGACTCATTTGTAGGCCTGGATTTACCTGGCTGGTCAGCTGGGGACTGGCTGGTCAAGGATGACGACAGTGGCAACTGAATCACACATCTCATATCACCCAACAGGCTAAACAAGCTGGCTCATGTGTCAGGGCAGGTGCCACACAAAACTTTTGGGTTGGTTTGTTATGCAGCAAACCAAACACACACTGAAACCTGTGCTGATGATTCCAATTGTAAGAAAGAAAATGAAAACAGGTATTTTTTCATACTTATCATTGGATTTCTTCTCTGATGCCATCTTTGACTTTAGCAGGTTTAATGGCGATTAGATGCTGTTTGGATATCTGTCCTCCTTCACCTCCATGAAGCCTTAGGTTACTGCTTCCTCTTAGGTCCCTTGAGACCTAGTCTTGGGGAAGGTCCCTGGCCTTCCTGCTGCACTTGTGTGGGAGGAAATGGACTGCACCCCTGGTGGGTACCTGGGGTGGCAGGGCTGTGGTCCCCTTGTGAAGGGCATGCATACAGGACAGTTGGAAAATCTGCCTGTTTTACAGCAACCCATCCCAGTGGACACCCAGGATCCTTCAAGTGCACAGGAACTCTTCTCTCCAAGATCCAAACCTATCTCTTGTCCCAGGAATTAAACTTCTTTTAGAGAATTCCCATGTTCTAATACACAAGGGTGAAGGCAGATGCCAGTAACCGTCAGAAAAAATGGTGAGCTAAAATTTATGCCTGCTACTTCTATTATTGCTATGCAGAATAGTTCAGGGTGGGACATAGGTCACCACATGAGCAGTGAGGAGGAAGAAAGAGCCATTGACAACTACTGCATTCCAAATAGTGACTACATCTTTGAAATGCCCTCTCCTAGGCTGAGTCACTGTGCTTCCCCATGCTCCTTTAGGTGCCTGGGATCACTATGAATTGTGGGAAATGGGTGATTGCCATTTCTTTCACCTTTCTGCTTCTGGCTCAGATAATTTCAGAGGAGAGAGAAAGTCGCCATAAGAATGGTATGACAATGTGCTAGAAGGAGGGAGGAAGAAGACCTGGAGAAATGCTCTTCCTGTGTGCTCTGTCTCCAACCTCAGTCCACATGTCTGGTAATGTAACTGAATCCCAGTATGCCAGCTGTCACCAGCCTCCCTGTTACCCACCCCCAGGAGCTGGAGCTTCTGCCTATGCAGCCATACCCCCTATGTGAGCCTTGACCCCAGCACATGAGGATAATGGGCCACTACACACCCTTGAAACACAAAAGTGAGGGCCAGGAAATTAGCTGAGTGGTTCTGGCGCCTGCCTGGCAAGCACAAGTTCCTGAGTTCGATCCTCTATTGTGAACAAAACATTTTTTCTGGATACCTGAACACTATTCTAAGTATGATCACTTTTAGAATTCTTTTTGTATTTTAAATCAAAAGATCTATACCTTTTATTATTCATTCCACAAATATCTCTTTGATATCCATTAGAGATTAGTTCCAGTGTCCCCTATGAATACTGAAGTCTGTGGATGTTCAAGTCCATTCTATAAAATGGCATGACATTTGCATATAACCTACCCACAGTCCCATGTTGTATGTTAAATTATCTCTAGCATACTTACTATATGTAACACAATGTAAATACTATGCAAACAGTTGTCATACTGTATTCTTTAGGGAATGATGACAAGAAAAAAATCATAAATATAATTTTCCCCAAATATTTTTGATCTGAGTTTGGCTGAATCTGCCAGTGTGGACCCCAGGATACAGAGGCCCAACTGTATCAGCCTCTGTTGAAGGAGTTGGAAATAGAAGGGTGCAAACCAAACTCTCTGCTCTCAGAACTTTTGTTTTGGTAGGGAAGAGAGATCAGAAAAATAAATGTACATAATTATGTACCAGGTAACTACTCAAAGAAAATAAAGTAGATAAGAGGAGAGAGGGGCCAAGGATTTAGCTCAGTGATTTTGCTGCCTGCTGCGCAAGCACAAGGACCCGAGTTCAATTCCCAGTACAAAAAAAAAAAAAGGATAGAGTGTGAGAAAGAAGAAGATTTTAGCTTAGGTGGCCAGAAAAGGCTTCAGTGAGGAGGTGATAACTCAGTGAAGGCATAGAAGAAGTGAGAGACCATCATGATAACCAGGATAAGAGAATTCATGGAGAAGAAACACGTCTCCACTGTGTAGGACCCTCGGACTCACCACGAAGAGAAGCACACATTTCTTATAGCCCATATTTCTTCTTCTTTTCAAACATTCCATGATGGTTTAAATTCTTCTTAGAGGTCTTGAGGTTTATGCTTTTGTTAATAAATATTGACAAAAATATGACAAGGCTAGAAAATGTGTGAACTATTAGAGGAGGGCTTGCCACCCAGCACACTCAGTTTCTAATTTTTTTCCACCAGTGTAGACAAAGACCTAGGTATGGTCCTATACACTTAAATGTCAAGCCCATATTTGTGCGCTCTCTCCACACTGGCATTTATGGGGCTCTGGAAAATCGGAAGGAAAACCCAGAGAACATTGTCAACACCCAGGAGAGGCCAAAAGTGAGAGCACCAGGGGAGGCCAGAAGCAGCAGGAGATGCAGCCAGTCCTCCTAAGATGCCCAGCTGGCCAAGAGCAAGGCCATTATCACCACCCCTGGTGGAATGGGGCTTAGAGAGCAGAACCTCAGGTGGTTAGCCCTGTGGAGATGGGATGGGAATTTTCAAACCTGACCCTCTCAGAAGCTCTCAACCTTTGGGAGAGATGAGTCTGACATCAACAAGAAACCAAAGGCCCCAGTGGGCACCTTCACTCTGCAGCCACAGTTGTCCAGCAATACCAGGCATCCCTTTGCTCACCTATTATCACAGCCACTCGCTCCTTCTCTTCCCCCGTCTCCTCCCCCGACCCTACCCACTGTCAATTCATCTTCCCTCTTCCACTTCAGCTTTCTCTTTGTCCGTATTTTTTCAAAAGAAAAATTGTAAAAGAAATGAAATGTCTGGTTGCTCAGAGATTCCAATGCAGTGAATGATATTTTCCTATCCACAGCAGCTCCAAACCGGAAGTAATAATGCCACCCTCATTTCCTACTGGTGGGTCTCTAGTCAGTGTGGACCTTTGAAGAGCATCCTGATGTCATGTAGAAAGTGCCACAATGTGCTGCTGTTCTGTGAACCAGCAGTCACACTCATGGGCATATATGCTCAGCAAATAATACAACAAAAGCCAAGAGTCACACATGCCAAGTCCTTTGTAGCATCACCTATAATGACAAAAACTAGGAAATAGTGTAAGTACCCCCTAAGGGGTTAGCAAACTGTAAGGTTCCTCAATGGCATCCTATGCATCCATTAAAATCATAATTATAAACACTATCTGGAAACATGGAAAACTACATTTTTATATGAAAAAAGCAGAACACAAAATTCTATTACCTACTCATTGCAATTATGTAAACCTGGATCAAAAACACTTTTAACATTGTTATATTGCCTTTAATTATAAACATGTAAATAATATCAATAAAGTATATGGTGAAAACTTTGAATTAATCACAATTCCTCACCTACAGCCCTGAGAGGCATTTTTACTTGTGCATTTGCCTTTGTGATGTGTTTCTCCATCCTTCCCACACCACTTCCTCCAAGATCAACTTCCGGGTAAGAAGTATTCCGTATTTAACACTGTCCATGCTGTTTACATTGAACAGACTGCCACATAGCTTCCACATCCTGGTCCCACAAAGTCCTGAGCAGCTTATCCCCTGTCACACTTTAAGTGGCATCTGCCACAGCAGGGCCCATCTCCTCCCTATTCCAACAGCCACCTTGCTCATCCCCAACTCCCTGTTTCCATCTCTTTCCCAAAGTACCTGAAATACCTTCTCTCTTCTCCTTTATCTCCAAATCTTGCCCATTCTTTACAGTCATAACCCCTTTCCTGACTTCCTTAGTCAACCACAACTGCTTCAAACATCATGTTCCTCCAACACTGATAGTCTTCACTGCATGATCCATGATATATCTTTGTTTCACAACTTTATCTTCTCTGTCTCATTCTACAGGAAAGCCTGAAGGTAGGGTCTATATCTATTCTTTCCCCTCAAGAAAAGCTCTTTACATGCTTAAGCCAGAGATACTGAGTGATCAGTTTATTAAGTGATCACTAATGAAGCAGGGAAGAGGAAGGGCATGGGGCACAGATTTCTGTATCTGCTGTGTATCTCAGCTACCTCGGACAATATTCAAGCACCCAAAACTGACACCAATTAACTCCTGCAAATTCACATGGACATCCATAAACACGAAGCCATCTGTAGCTAATTTTTCAAACCTATTAGCCAGCACAAATGAATATGTATTACTGATGGTAACAGTACTTATCTTATGATGGTTAAAGTAAATTAAAATCTATAAGCAGTGTTACTAATAATGTAATTTATCAGTAGAATAAATATGTAAGTTTAATGTTGCAGTTATAAAAAATAGCATGAAAAGTTTTTGGAAATAAATGTTTTGAGTAACTTTATCTGACATATTAAACTATGAAAGATCTGTGTTAGAATTGCATAATAGAACACAGGCATGCATAGTCAATGAATCATATTTGTGATTTTCAAAAAGCAGAGTGTTACATATTTCTAAGTGGGAAAATTATGCTGTGGAAGTAATATTATATGTTGCAGATGCATAAATCACCAAGCATGTTAAAGACAGTGTAATTATGTTAAAAGAGGTAGAGCAATGGACTTAGGAAGTTTGGGGCTCAAAACTCAGTCTTTTGTGTGACCTTTAATAAGTTACCTAACTTGCCAGTGCTTGAAATTTCTCATTTGATAGCGGCCTGATACCATGCCTTCATGTTACCCTGAAAATTACATAGTTTCATGTACACAAAGGACCTAGCAAAGGTTCTAGCACATGGAAAGGAGTCTATAAAAGGTATGCATTGTGATTGTTTTCATTGTTGTTATTGTATCATTATTATTATTTTATTACAAAAGAATACTATCACAAAATTATTATTCTTAGCAACTCCTCCCCCTGCGCCAAAGTTAATATGAAGTTTATGAGAATTTTCTTCCAAACAGTAAGGAAGACTGTCTTTACAGCCCTCTTTGTATAATGAACTCTGGCTAATGCCCCCACTGTAACCAGCACAACCCTGTTAATAGAAAAGAGTGAGTCCTTAAGGGAGTAGTGCCACAGTAAGGAAAATCTTTTCAAGAAATCATAAATATTATTGACCTATTTTTTGCTCTCTTCTTTAAGAAAGCTAAATGGAAGCATTTCGATTCTAGTGGATGGATGGTAAAAGAAAGGGGGATGTTTTCTTTGAATATGCCTGAGAAGACTTATCTGAACACGTCAACCGAAATGGAAACTCAAACTTCCTGCTGGGGATCCTGCTGCGCTCTGTCCTTAATGTGTACTGTTACATTGGCCCTAAATATACCACCTGGAAAAATACTCAGCCCCAATTCAGCTGGACAGTCTCCAAGCACAACGCCATCAAAGCAGCAGGGACCAAATTTGTTCGCACTGCACGAGAGAAAGCAGTCTGATGGGAAAGGGAGCAGTTCAAGAAAGCAACCTCCCATGAGTGATGTTTTGGATGGCAATGAATGAAAAAGTGAGACAGGAAAGAAGGCAGAAGAATATTTATCCAAAATCCACCTCCGAGCAGTCTCAGTTCTGAACCAAGGAATCATGAGGGTAAAAGAAAATTATGCAAAATATCCTATAAACTACAATAATAATGACAATGGGTGCAGAATAACTTTAATTTTTTAATTTGCAAAATACTATTCTCTGTCCCATTTTCATTAACAATATACAAGAAAGATATCTGGAAATCTGCAGTAACCACTAAGGCCCAAACCTGGGCTGCTCCTCCAGATCCTCTGGGCTGTTCATTGCTGCCGACCCTCTCTCTGCACATCCTCCCCAGGAGCTGGACACACTCCTCTGTCTGCTCCCTGGCCTCCCCTCAAAGTGCAACCCAACATCTTCCCTCCGGAGTCAGCAATCAGTGTCCTGAAGAACACTCTGAGCCTCACCCAGGTCTGAGGCGGGTGTCCTAAGCACCAGTTCCATGTTGAGCTGGGTTTCATGGAGAAGGTAAAGTTTGAAGTGGGTTTGGAAGCTGGTTGGATTCAAATAGTGGAAGAGGTAATCGTGGCAAAGGAATACTGGAGATGGGAAGGCTAGCTGGGCAGAGGGAGAGATAAGGCACAGAGAATATTCTGTGTCCAAGACATTTTTACTCCTTTTCAAAAGCGCAAAGAGGACTTTACATATTCTAGAGCCTTCTGTTTTTCCAAACTCCTGTGTATACTTCTAGCTTTTGCTATTTAAAGTTTAGGAATGAGCCTGAGGTCACTAGTACCCTTCCCTTAGTCCCCCTTCAATGCCATCAGGATGAAAGCTGCCTGTCCCAGCCACAGCTGCTCCTGCATGGCCTCACCAGGAGCAGCCAGCCTTGCTGGGCACCGCAGCCCCGGGGTATTGTGCTCCACTGCGAGCTCACAAGCAGTGCTTTCGCTTGTGCACGCATGGTCCCACTACTGGTCTCAGGCTTTTGCTTCCATGGGAGATCACTCTGTTCTTTTCAGAATTTTGATGTTAACTGCAGTTTCTGCCCCCTGTCCAAGATGCCCATTCTTACCTCCTGTTAACTGTCCTGTTGCTTATTCCATAATCTCTGGTGCCAAGTCTGCAGAAGAGAACTCTTTCTAATACCATTGTAAAGAAAGAAAAATGAAAGGGGCTCCTGTTCCCTGACCCAGCAAGACGCATGGCTTGTGGTTTCCACAAACAGCAGGATGAATTCCTCAGCAGGTCCCCCTGAGTCCAAAGCTGACTATAACCTGGCCCTCCTAACCCATATATTTTTCCAAAGTAACTCATTTCCAAGGAGATATATCACTGAATGCACGTTTTGCAGCATGTATGAAAAGACATGACCCAGGTAACATGCAGATTTTAAAAACCATCACTTTTGGCCACTTGCCACTGCTGGATAAGCTCAAGGTTCAAGATCAGGGTGTTTGCTCTTTATCTCCCCGTGTGTCTATTTCTGAAACGATCGAGTATATTCCAAGCATCTTTCAGTGGACTTGCCCCACTCTCTCTTACTTCACCCTAAATTACAGATTTTAAGGATGGTCCTAGATTCCATGGTCAAAGGGTAGAAGAGTGTTGTTTGCCTACCCAGCACCCTATGCTCTCTGTTTGCTTTAGAGGTAGATATAGCTAGGACATTATATATCCATTTCAAAAGCACCTTAGCATCTTTCTTTACTAAAAGATATTTAATGCCCATAACTAAAGTATAATCCATATGTTAGTTACCAGGCTCTTAAAAAATAAATCCATTGGCATATGCGTTAGATGATGATGGCATAGTTCCAAAACTAACTAGGAAATCAGATAAAATACTAAAACATTTACTTGAAGGTTTTGGAGAGCTGCCAAGATATCCAGAATTTGAGGGTGAAGAGCGTAGAGAAAAGAGAACTACAGAGGGCAAGCTGACCTGTGTCTGTTGCCTTGACAGTTACAACATTTTCTGAATCTTGCATTTAAAATGAGCTAGAGTCTCAAAGGCAGAAAGCTGTGGCTAAGAAATAAATAAACCACTACAATTTTGGGGAATCTCATAGGAATAGAAAGAAGGGAAAGCAAGAAAGCAAGAAAGCAGGAAAGCAAGAAGCAAGCAAACAAGCAACCAAGAAAGAAAGAAAGAAAGAAAGAAAGAAAGAAAGAAAGAAAGAAAGAAAGAGAAAAAAGAAAGAATTTGGAGCTTGTCTTTAACCATTTGTGCATGCAGAACAAAATGCCTAAGAGTAGGTAATTTATAAACAACAGAAATTTATTTCTCAAAGTTCCAGATGCTAGGAAGTACGAAATCAAGCAATTGACAAATTCAGGGCTTGGCAAGGATCCATTCCTCAGAGATGGTGCTATCTAGGTCTCCTCAGGTAGCAGAGGGACAGACAAGGCAGAGGGAAACAAACACTGTCCTCAATGAAAGTGGGAGAAGAGGGGAAGAGAGTGAGCCCAGTGCCCCAGCCTGCTATAAGGGATTGATTCATCCAGAGGTGGGGAGCCCTCCTGGTCCCATCACCTCCCAAGTATCCCCTTCTAGTATGGTCACCTTGGGGAGTAGGTTTCAACATGAATCTGGAGAGGCACAATCTCAAAACACAGCAGTGCTGCCTGGCAAGGAGCACTAGAGTGGCCAAGAAGCTGGAGCACAGGCAGTACAGGAGCTGACTGTCATGCTACTCTGAGCAACAGTCTGAGATGTTCAGCAAAAAACTTCTGAGACCTTATCAGGGTTTCATCAATCCAATGTGCTAATTTAGAACAAAAATGAAAGGGCCGAGTAAGCACCCCAGACTCCATGTAGATTGTCAGTGATCTCCCCATTAAACCTGCCTATCAGAGGATGTGGGGAGCACTCCCTAGACAAAGCCAGAATTTTTACTGAGTAGCCACTGTTTTCATATGCATGAATCAAACACCATCATTTATACCAAATATATTCATTCAAACATCATCAGACATAGCAACGATGATGTGCCAGAGAACAAAATGACAAAGGAAGAGATCCAAAAAAGGCTCCGTATTTTGAGTTATCCATCACAGATTTTTAAATAACTATAATTAATACTTTTTTAAAACATAGAGGACAATATGAGCATTCCACTAGAGATGTGTGATGTACTTTTTAAAGGCATCAAATAAAAATTCTAGAACTGAGAACTATAATAATTGAGATTAAGAACTCAACAGGTATGCTTCACCATAGATTGGATGCAGAACCAGTAATCTGGAAGACAGGTGAACATAAAATATCCAGACTGAACCACAGAGGGCAAGGTGGGTAGAGAATAGAGAAAGAGCACTGGTGAAATGCGCTACCCTGTGAGAAGTTCAGACACATCAGCAGTTAAGTCCTAGGAAGGCAGGAGAGTCAGACTTGGGGAAACCAAAGGATTTGAATAGATAGGTAATAGCTGAGGACGTTCCAAAACTTCTGGAAAACAATGTAACAAACATAGTTTCAGGAAGTGCATGATTAACGTGATGAAGTCAAAACTGGGCACATGAAAAAAACCAATGAAAGAAATGTATCTTAGAAGGAGCCAGAACAAAAAGGCAGGAATAAGGTCTAGTCTTCTACAGCACGATGAGTAGCTACCATGTACAACAGTTTTTGTATTCTTCATAAAGAAATAGAAGCAGGGAGTTTGAAGCAAATGCTAAATGTTCGAGGTGATGGAAATGCTGCTTGCATTGATTTGGTCATTACACATAATGTACACATACTACATTATCTCAGTGCATTCATAAATATGTACAAATGGGTCAATTAAAATTTTAATAATAAAGAAAAATTTAAAGACATTTTACCTCCAAAGAAGCAACAATAAACCTGATAGTTGAGTATGCAGCAGAAAAATATGGAAATCAGAGAATAATAGCTGAGGACATAAAGGAATATTGCCTTTAAAGCATGAACACAAAGTAACTGTCAATCTCAACTTCCATACACAAGGAAAAATATCCTTTAAAAATTAAGATGAAATAAAAGATTTTTTTGACAAATGAAAATTGAAAATATTAATGTAGCTGGTCTACATTAAAAGATATACTAAATGAAATTCTTCAAACAGAAGAAAAAATATTTCTGGTACAAATAAGAAAATAAGACAAAAAAGCATAAATAAAATCATAAAAGATATAATTTGGGGAAATAAAAATGAATATTTACAGTAAAGTCAATACTGATAATGTTTTATCAAATTAGGATATACATATATAAAACTAACGGTAAGACAATAATAATGCAAAAGATGAGAGAGTAAAATTATTTGAAAGTTCAGCATTACTGAAGACAAACCACCAGGACAAGCCAAGGGTGGAGGTCATAATGTCTAGGATAATCACTAAATAATGGTAAAAGAAGATGAAATTAACACATTAAGAAAGGAGGGCAATGGAATAAAATTGAAACATATTGGCATAAAGTTGATACAAAAAAAATAAGATTACTATAAAAGTAGGAAATTATGATAAATCTTTCCTCTAAACACAAATGCAATAAATCATTTGCAAAATAATAGCATATCCAATTATGTATGGAAAAAGGAGTTTGTTCCAAGAATGCAAGGGAGGGTGATTGACATTCACAATTCACCAAGTGCAATTTCTGTATTCACGAAAAGGAAAAAGAAGGAAGAGAATTTGTATACATAGAAAGCACATTTGGTAGCATTTAATACCTATCTGTGATTTAAAATAAACTATTGGAAGCTATGGATAAAATGAAAGCCCCTTAATCTAAACAGAAGGATCTACAAGAAATATACAACATTAAAATATTTCATAGTGAAATGGTGAAAGCTTTCTTTCTGCAATTAAATAAGGATACCAGTTACCACTACTTCCATTTAAGATGATATTGAGGTCCTAGCAAGAAAAATAAATAAAAGGCACATGCTATCGAAAAGAAGAAATAGACCTATCATTATATTTCAGATGAGAGTATTGTATATGTAAAAAAACCACAAATAGACCATTGTAATTAAAAAGTGAATTTCATACATTTACTAGACCTCTAAATATATTGTACAATGTGCTATACTAAACAAAACACACTATAAGAATACCAATCACTGTGCAAAAACTACTTGTGGAACTCAGATTAAAATGAAGTACACTAAATATTCATCAGAATTGCTAAAATGAAAAAACAATGAGTAGGAGTCAGGAATTCTTATATATTGCTGTAAGAATCTAAATTTATAGAGCTGCTGTGAAAAACCACTGAGTAGTGCATAATGAAGCTGAACATATTTATACACAGTCGCACTCCTAAATGTATACCCAATAAAAATACACACTTATGTGCATGTATTACAAAAGAAAGTTACATAACAATGCTCATAACAGTATCACTTGCAATAACCAAGACCTGGAAACAACACATTTGTATACCAACAACGTAATAGTCAAAAAATTGAGGTGCAAATGTCACTAATGAACATAAATGCAAAAAACCTTAATAAGATACTGGCAAATAGAATGCAGAAGATCATGAAGATGATCACACACCCTGATGAAGTGGGATTCATCCCAGGGATGCAGGAATGGTTCAATATACGAAAATCAATCAATGTGATACACTACATCAATAGAGCCAAGGACAAAAACCACATGATTATCTCAATAGATTCAGAAAAAGCATTTGACAAAATCCAACACACATTTATGATAAAGACCCTACAAAAAATTGGAATAGATGGTCTCTACCTCAAACTGATAAAAGCCATCTATGAAAAACAAACAGCAACTATCATACTAAATGGTCAAAAACTGAAATCTTTCACACTAAAATCAGGAACAAGACAAGGATGTCCACTATAACCACTCCTGTTCAATATAGTTTTGGAAACATTAGCCACAGCAACTAGACAAGAAAAAGAAATAAAAGGAATAAAGATAGGAAATGAAGGAGTCAAATTGTCATTATTTGCAGATGACATGATACTCTATATAGAGACCCCAAGAACTCCACCAAAAGTCTTCTAGACTTAATAACCAAATTCAGTCAAGTAGCTGGTTACAAGGTCAACACACAAAAATCAATAGCTTTCCT
>NW_004624809.1:8877673-8888342 GCF_000247695.1 Heterocephalus glaber
AAAAAAAAAAAAAATTAGTAGGATTTCCGGCAAGTGATTATGGACTTGACTTTTTTCCTAAGTATGTTTATGTGATGCATCTGTATGTTCCAACTGGTCAATACTTTTAAACATGAAAGCCTTTAAACTTAGGCACAAAAATGTCCTAAGTAATAATGAACCAATATTTAAGCAGACTATCTTAAACTGTGAACATTCTGGATACATATTTATTCAACGAATGAATCTTCTGTTGAGCATTCCTCCATTTTAGCTTGTAAAATTTAACTTCCATTTAGTCACTGATTTAACTGTACTGAATTCACTAGTCATATATAAAATATCCTAAATCACTAATACATGTTAAAACAAAAAATATGGTTTTAAACACTGGGAGGAGAGACAGCTTTCTAGAAAAAAAAAAAGATGTTCAGTTTTTTTTCTTTTTTGAGAAATTCTCTGAGGATTAAAAAAATTAAGAGTCACAGCACATTGAGGAAGAGAAAGCAGGAAATAATTCATGTTACCAATGTAGAGAAAACAAACCAATGGATTGATTCCACTATATTAGGGAAATGAGAGAGCAAGACAAAGTCATCATCGCCCACCACCCTGAGAACCTACCATTGAGCAAATACTTGGAATCATCCACTTTTCAGGGTCTGATTAATTAATCTCTTCACGCATAGGGTTACATATATCCTGTGTCTGCTGATTACCTCTCTTTTAAACTTGATGCAGAAATACAATGACAGTGTATTAAAAACCCAAATTCCATAGACTCCAGATAACCTAATGTGGAGCACTGGATGCTGGTATCAATATTGACATATGTTGTTGCCCTACTTCAACAGACAAGGTAAAGGTGGTTTATATCCAAGTCTGACACCACAACAAACCACATACGATTTCCTAGAAGCAAGGCATAACCCAAGAACCACTGTGAAGCAACCAGAGAAGCCCTGTTTATTAATGAATGCTTTTATTATTGTTTTCTCATGTGGTAGGTCAATAAAAAAAGAAGCATAAAAAATAAATTAGCTAAGGATACAAGGCCTTCCTTTTAGAAATGATATCCCACACAAGATTTAGCTCCTGCCAAGCAGATCAGGGTTGAATCTCTCCCACCCTGAGGAAGCTCTTTCTAGCCTGCAGAGCTGCCTGCCCTGTTGTGGAAGAACATTTCCAGGCCCCTGCAGGTCCACGGTTCACTGACATAAGTAGCTTGTCTCTGTCCTTTGTAATACATTTCCATGACTCCAAAACCATCAGGCTCTTTTCCCAAACCCTCAAATCACTTCAGACCCAAGTATTTGTATGATATTCATCCTTCATTCTATTCATTATCCTGGCACATGCAGTCATCTGTGGTCTTCAGGTCAGCCATGCCCTCTGTCAGGGCTTCAGATACCATCTTCCTATTGCTGGGTAGCTCATGCTAACCAGCCTTATCGGATTTCCCTAGAGTCCTTTGTTTTGAGGATGTGAAAGAGGTGTTGACTTATTCTTCGACGCTTGAGCCCTCAGAGGATTGATCCACAAGGAGCCTGAGAAGGAAGCCAACACAGGAAGGACCCCAGAGCTCAGCAGAAAGACAAAGAAATGCTGAAATCAAGTGGCTTATTTTGAATCTTAAATCCAGTAATGGCTCAAGTCAGCCTGCAACTCAAACTTCCCAGTTGAGATATTAACTTTCTATATTTTTGCCCCAGTCAATTGAGTTGAGTTTTCTTTAATTGGAGCCCAAAAGATACAAGTGTGCCATATTTTCTCAACACAGTTGAACGTCCTCAAAGAGATAATCATATTACGTGCTCCTTTTAGGCTTAGCCTGGTACAAAATCCATGGTAGAGACTCAAAAATGTATTGCTTCACTGACACTGAGGACTGTCTGATTATATCTGATACTGAAACTAGAAAGCAGGAATAATTCATGATACCATGGAAAACCCATTTTGTAGCTCCATCACAACTGCTGAGCTCCAAGTCAGGCACTGGTTCAGAACTCTCCATGTCCTACCTAAAGCCACATTCCCCCTGCTACATCATCTCACAATCCAAACTAAACAAAAGATTATTTTTCTATCTCAAAGTCAATCAATATTTTATATGCATAATGGTCAAATCTTTTTAATCCCAAAATAAAGACCTATGTGATTTCCTGTAAATTTTGGAACATGATCCATATTGATCCCTTCTTTCCACGGGTGGGACAATAGTACATATAAATCTCTATGAATTTCCCAAGTAAGTTGTTTCATGTTACCCAGTCCAAATTTTAGGACAATTTAGCTTATATATAAGCACAATTTCTACAATTACTGTATATATCAAGGAGTTAATATACACATAATGTATGTATAGACATTATATTGCTAATGAGGTGACCACAGTCACCTTGGTCAAAAAAAAAGAAAAGCAACCCATTCAATTTGTCCACATTCAAAGCCCACCAGAGCACATTGCACTGTGAACTGCTCTTCAGTTTCTCTGAAGCTATAGCCCTGGATTGAATACATCCACTTTGACACGTTTTGTGAAATTCTGACACCTCCAGGCCTTATCACTCACTCACCTGACACCCACTGGTGACTACTGTGTGGGACAGTGTTTCCAGGAGTGGAAGCTGTATCCATGAACAAGAGCATCAAGGTCCCAGCCCTCAGAGAGTCCATATTCTAACAGAAATGATGGGCAGGAAATAAGTAACTAGGATTATTTCAGGTAGTAGTAAATGTTAGGGAGAAGATAAAACAGGATGGTATTAAGAGAGTGACTCTGATGAGCAGGGTACATTTCACTGGGTGCTCAGTTTGGAACTAAGATATGCTATTGGCTCCACCTCCACATCTTTGTATGTTTGGGCCTTTATCTCTCTTTTCCTTAATCGCAAAAGACTGCCCAGTTTCGAGTGGGGGCACAAGGCAACGTTCACGTCACTGGAGACTGTCTGATGTCTCCTTTTCCTCTCTCCTTTCCACATCCTCCTCCCACTCCACAGGTCCCACTTCCTTCCTTTGGAAATCCTCCCAAGGGAATCCACTGCCCCTTTCCAGTGCAATACTGAGTTACAGACGTGTCCTAATTTTACAAACACCCATTCCCCTGGTGGTCAGCTTTCCACATCTGGGCACGGGTTTAACATTGGCAGCCAGAATCTGGGGGCTACAGAGAGACTGAGCTGGGAGAAAGGACAGAGTCTCTCCAGCTCCCTGTGTGTGACTCTGACAACACACAGCCCTGGCCGGCCATGGTACAAGTGCCTCACCAATCCAAAGTCACAGGCTGAAGGGCTCGCAGAGAAGACTGCACATGGGCAGGCTAGAGCAGCAGTGCCCCCTCATGGATGAGCCCTGAAGCATCCTCAGAAGAGCATGCCTACCCAGCTCTCCAAGACAGAGCTGGACAACACATGCCTCTCAACCACGGCCCTTCTCTGCTGATGAGGACCACCACAGTGTGCTGCCAGAGAAGCTGGCTCTGCCCATCCTCTCAGTTCCTCCTCCCAAAACATCTGCCCCTGCCAGATGTTTCATTGAAATCACCATCTTTAAGGATCATTTCTTATGGCTTCTATATCAATCAAATACAGATCTTAGGACAACTCACTTCCAGAAGGAATGAATCATTTACCAGTTAAGGATGAATTCATGTAGCTCTTTATTAATAGGAAACTGTGGCCTAGGGCAAAAAGAAGGGCTTTAGGGGCACCGACCTACTCAGAGCATTGGAAAGGGTTCAGAGACAGTCAGCCCTAAACACAAACTTGAGTCACTAGATTTATGTATATTATCCTGGTTAATGCTACCAATGACCAAAAAATGCACAACTATAATTATCCCGATACATTCTACAGAAGAGGAAATCAAGACAGTACCACAGAACCTGGCATGGGACTGAAGTTCAAAAGACTGGCCCTTCTTTGCTCTGCTATTTCTCATAGAATAATTTCTATAGAAGGAAACCTATAAAAATGAGGTTACTGTCTTTTAATGCCTAATATAGAAACCCCCAATGGGAAAAACAGAGTGGAGATGAAAATATAAACAGAAAGTACCATTTCTGGACTTTGAGATGAATCAGATTTTTCTGTCCACTTCTGCTTTTTAATCTGACAATTTAAGAAAAGTCTTAGGTTTCTAACTACCAAGAGAATCATTATATTTTCTATAAGTGAAATTTTACAGAAGCTTTTGCCAATACATGTATTACTAAGACATAACTAACTCATATCAAAATTTAGGTTAGCTCCTAACCCCATGTGACACCAACAGCCATCCCTTTAACCCAGCAGCTAGTGCCATTCATCCCATCTCCAAAAGAGGGCTAAAGGAAGCCATTCTTTCCCTATAGAATGAAGGATCTGAGGCTGCCAGGGGACCAGAGGCCATGACACACAAACCATATGTCATTGTTAGCAATGTCATCATTATCTTCATTATTATTGGAGGCTGTGGCCTCAGGGGGCCTTTAATGGATTTCTGTAGGACCAGGAATGTTTAACTTCAGGATAAGATAAGGCCGGCCTGGGTAGCTTCTCCACATAGAGCTTGGAAGGTGTGCATTTTGTCCTTGGAGAGTAAAGCATGAGAATTCAACTAACTATTTATTCCCATAAACTGCTGGCTATCTGGCAGGGACAGCTTGCTTGGAAGGGTCCCAGTAGCAACAGGAGAGGCCAATTAAGGATTGGGAAATATAGTAGGAGATCTTCCTCACAGATCATTTATGGTCTAAAACAGGGAGATGCTTCTGTTCCTTGAGGGTCTTGTTTTGAATGTCAGTATGTCCCTTCAGAAATTACTAGCGCACCCTGATAATATTCTTGTCAAAATGAATAACTAGGAATTAAAGGGGCTGAATTCCCCAAAGTTACCTAGCTAGTAGGTGGCAGAGTTCACACCCGAATGCCAGGGCTCTGTCTGCTCCTCCATGCTGTCTTCCCATGTAGACCAGGTGGACTCTGGCCATGGCTCTCACACTTGGCTAATGACTGTTTGCTGAGTGCAGTTATATTCGGGGCTTTGCCTGGCTTTCATCTGTAGACAGCAATGAGATCCTTTGCTGTTGTCGCCCATGCAGCAAAACCCTGACTAACGGTATTCCACAGTTCTCACAGTTTGGGCCAGTGTGGGGAGGCAGCTGTCACCGGCAGAGGACCTCTGACGTTGCATCCCACCAAAAGCCAAGTCAGTCTTACCTGCCATGTAGGTAAGGTGCACATCTGACGGATGGACACCAACATCCCACCATGTGTTGTGTAATGTTGATTCTCCCATCAGAAGAAAGGCAGGGGAGCTAAGCCCTGCCTCTCATCCCCAACAGATCAGCTTCCATAAAAGGCTAACTGTAGCTGCTGTCTCCTGTCACAGTCAGCTCCCAGCAAGGGGTCTGTTACATTCTGGGGAACTGGCTTATTCCCCTGTGTGAGAGAAGTACCAGGAACCCTCAGTGTTTCCTGGGGCCTTGAGAACATGCTTGAAACAAAACAGAGAGCACATTTCCTTGGAGTTTACCAGTAGATAGTAGTGTAAGTTCCAAGAGTGTAGCCTGGAAAGGACACAGTTGTCAGGTATTAAGCTTCTTGTTTTATTTTTTTTAATCCAAATACATATCTATGTTACAATGAGAAACTCAATTTCTGATCTGAAGTGGGAAGAGGATCTGGTTTATAGACTTATTTTAGGGTACTAAAGTCCAAGCCCAGAGTCTTTGCACTGAGCTGTGTCTCCATTCCTTCTTATTTTTTATTTTTGAGACAGGGTCTCGCTAATTGGTCCAGGCTGGTCTCAAACTTGCAATCTTCCTGCTTCAGCCTCCTGGAGTTCTGAGATTACAGCCATGAACCACCATGCCCAGCTGAGTTATAGACTTTGTTAAGAAATGCACTAGTTAGTGATAGCAGTACAGAGCTGCATAAAATTTAAAGCTCTCCACTGCAAATTTAACCTCTGATGACTCACGGTCCTTAACCTCTCCTCTTTCCTCTTAAGTTTTCTGGCTGCCTCCTCCTTCCCACTTGTCTTATGGTTACTATGTAAAAGAAAGAACAGGCAGCTAATACTGGTCAAGGGCTCTGAATTACAATTCTGAACACCATGGTAGGAAAGGGGACTTCAGTGACCCATTTTATCTCCATCCAGGAGGACCAGTGTTAACTGAGCCTTTTATTTGGAATTTCAAAAAAATAAGGAAATATAGACTGGAACATGTACATGAATTTGCTATCTCAACAAAATGCTCCTTATCTCCCCCACAGCTGTCTGTCAAGTGCCAGAAGGTTTAAGGGTCGGTGATTATCGTCTCTCATTCAGACTGTGACATTATGAATATGTTGACCTTGAAGACTGGGCTAACAGATGTTAATTTGATTGCTCCATTTTGGCCTCTCCTGAGGTCTGGATTTTGTCTTCATCACTGTATTAAGATGGTGATAACCTCCCTGAAACATAAAAATGTTCTGATAAGATTTATTGATCCTAGATTTGAAGTTGAACAGATAACCAAAGTGTATTGTGGTAAACTTTTAACCTACTTCCTAAGATTTAAGTCCACAAAGACAGAAACAAGAGTGCATGCTTTTGGTCTCATAAAAGACCTCTCCATTTGTTTTTACATTAACAATTATGCTTTAAAAGTAACATAACCTATTCTGTCCATTTCACATTTATTTTTGTCAGCTTCTGGCAAGAATAAAGACCATTACAATCAGAAAATTAGTGAAACTCCTTCCCTTAAAATTTTTGGACAGTGGAAAGTTTGGAAGACATCAATGACATATTAAATAAAAATAGTGATAAAAATAACCTAACTTTTAAAATAGACAAATGAGCAAAACAGATATCTCTCAAAAGGAGATTTAGAAATGGCCAACACATACATGGAAAACAGTTCTATGTCACTAATCAGGGAAATTCAAATGAAAATCATGAGATTTTATCTCACCCTAGTTAAAGGGGATATAATCAAAAAGACAAAAAGGACAAATGCTAGTGACAACGTGGAGAAAGGAGGCCACATTGTTGATGAGAACGTAAATTAGTACAGCTGGAGAATACTGTAGATGTTCCTATAGAAAGTTTAAAAGTCCCCTTACTGTGTGTCCACAGGGAATGAAACCAGTATATCACAGAGATAATGTACTCCTATGTTTACTGCAGCATTATTTACTGTACTCTAGATATATCATCAACTGAGGTGTCCACTGGCAGATAAACGCATAAAGAAAATGAAATATATGTTATATATATGCAATGTATATATGTCATGAAAAAGGACAAAGTCTTGTCGTATGCAGCAATGTGAATAGACTTGGAGATCGTAACATTGACTAGACATAGAAAGACAAATACTACTTGATTTCTCTCCTACATATGGAATCTAAGAAAACTGAACCCATAGGACTGGTGAGCAAAGTAATGGTTACCAGAGAGCAAGGAAAGGTGGTTGGACTGCTCCATGATGTGGAGTCGCAGCCAGACAGGAGGAATAAGTGTTCGTACCTGGTACGCAGAAGGTGAGGACAATTCACAGTGCTGGATTACAGAATCCAAAATAGCTGGAAGAGAGGAGCATTTTGAATGTTCTCATTACAAAGAAATGACAAATATTTGAGCTGAGGGATAACCTATTTTGAGTTGAACACATGTAAATACACCAAGCACCGCATTACCCTGTGTAAAGATGCACCACCATTGTGTCAATTTGAAAAGAATGTAAATAGTGATACTCACTGGGTGCCTTCACACAAGTCCCACAGTGTTAGAACTGATGCCTGTGTCTCTGCAGCCAAAGACTCCAAAGCCCTGGGGAAGAAGACCCCTTCTCACTGTTGTGTTGCAGAGGAAGAACAGGACTTGGCCATCAGGCAGAACTGGGCTCAACACTTAGGGCCATGACTCACCAACTAGGTGTTCTTGGAGAGATTCCTGGGCAGTCAAGGATGTCTCCACAGAGGCAAGATGGGTCTAATACCTCCTGAGGTATTAGGACTCAAAGCTTTTCCTTCAGACACACAGATCCCAAAGGGACACCATAACTGTGTCCTCATCCCCAGCTTCCTTGTTACCCTTCCCTCAAACTCTAATTAATGGTGAGCTACACAGTAATGACACGCTGCTCTTGTTACAAGAAGCTCACTAACCTGAAGTGATGACAGAACTGGCCAAATGCTTCCAGAGCTGCACAGCTAGGAGCATAAGGCAAAGATAAAAACTATTAATCACTAAATTGTCAAAATTCCCCAGAATGGGTAAATTGTGTGTCTTGAAGACTTGGAGTAGATGAGCTAGAATAGAGATACAGTTGATACAGTGAAGGAGATCTCACTATGATCAAGCAAGGAAGATGGAAGAAGGTTCCAGAACACTGACTGTTCTAATGCAAACAGCCCTCTGGGTTAGACTCTAGAGTCTCTACTGCTGCAGGCCCCTGCATTGCTCTCCACAGTGGATCACAGGCTGGGGGTGGGGGCATATACAGCCAAACAGGAAGGAAAGTCAGGATTACATTCAGGGATGACTAAGGAGACCTGCACTCTCCCTTCTTGGCCAATGCCTAAAACTTTAAAGTTTAGTGGATCGATTTCATTCCATAATTATACCTAAAAGACTTAAACTTTACAAGTCTATTTCAAACAAGGAGTTGAGAAATGTGAGTCCCAGTCAAAATATAATCAATCAGTTAACGAATGTCAAAGACTGGTTATCAGTGCCACCCCTCTTTCTCATCTTAGGAGATGAAAAGGTGGAGAGAGCAAGGTTTCAGACCCTGAGAAAGGGTCACTGCAAAGGGAAACTTCTGGAAGAGAAATTTGCTTCGCTCACAGTTTTGCCTCAGGTGGGTCCTGCTCGCACCTGGGAGTGGGCAACAAAGCTGACTGCTGGCTTTGGTTTGGGAAGTTTTTGGAGTTTTCAAAATATTTTAATTTTTTTTGTTTATTTGGTTGGGTTTTAATTTTTGCTTGATCGGACATCTGCAAATGATAGCAATGATTAATGTTAACAATGATTTATGAACTGCTTTCCCTTTGGTGTTATCTACTTATTTTTCACAGGAGTGGTTGGCTTCTTACTGAAAAAAAAGGCTCCTGATAAATTGAAAGCTGGGTGTTAGAGGGGAGATACAACTCAACATCCTCTGCAATAGAGTTACTGCATGGTGACACAACCCTCTCAGGCAGCCCATCAGCCAGTCAGTCAGTCAGAAATACAGGCAATCAAACTGACAGTCAGTCAGTCAGTCAGACAATCAGTACACCAGATACACAGATAGTCAGACTGACAGTTACGCAGCTAATCAGTCAGACTGTCAGACCCTCAAGCAAAGCATCCATCAGACGGTCAGTCAATTGACTATGTTTACCCTAAAAGTCAAGATGTTGCTATCTTTTTTCCCCTTTAGAATTTTAGTATAAATTTGGTTACGTTTTATTTTATTGGTGCATTTTAGGTATGCAATATAATGACAGTCATCATTGGAAATTTGCACTTTTACATAACATATCTTGGTTCATATTTTTTCCCCATTGCCCTGCCCTCTCTTCAACCCCTCCACCTCTCCCTATTTACAAAGACTTTGTTTCCATTTTTTCCTTTAAGTAAAAATTAGATCTAGGGGCCAGGGATTTAGCTCAGTGGTTCTGCCACCTGCCTCGCAAGCACAAGGTCCCAAGTTCTATCCCCAGTACCAAAAATTAGATCTAGGACCCAGATCAAAGGATTAGTTTCTGGAAACTTGAAGTTAATCTCCTATGTCAGCCCACTTCAGGGCAGTTTACAAGGTCCTTCCACACCTTTTCAGGAGTCTTTGAAGCCTGAGACAACTCTGCTCTTCAGCATTGGAGTCTGAAGATCTGGTGCTTGGCAAATGTAAGTCCCATGATAGGAATATGTGTCAAAGTAATAGCAGCTGTTACAGCAGGAAAATCTTAGGTCCCCAATGGGTGGGCATAATAGAACTCTAGTTCTTCCTGGCATGTTGGTCAAAGATCCAGGCTGAGAGAAGTCTGGCCTTCTACCAACTATGGTGCTTGTCCTGGACATCAAGAAGCAGAAGGAATCCGACCTGAAGTTCTTCTGGCCAGGCCCGAGTATCCCACATAATTCCACCCACATTCTAATGGGCAGAACTCTAGTACATGTCCATAGCCAATGGCAAGCGAGGCTGGGAAACTAGTCCTTCTGTGGCCCAGCAGGAATGAGAACCCTAGGGTGCATCTCCCTAGTCTCTGCCATCATGCTCAATAAACACTAATCACATGAATAGTACTAAGCTTCCGTGCAACCATTTACTGAGACTATAATCATGATTAAATTTCTAACCCTAAAACTAACTGCTATATTTTATCTGGTAAAAGGGCATAAACCCTAAGAGGGCTTGATACAGTCTGAATGCTTGTAACGACCCCCCAAAGTCATATTCCCCCCAATTCACGCCTTTGAAATCCTTACTTCCAAGGTACATAAGGATGTAGGGCTTTTGGAGGTCAGTGGCCAAGGGCACGAAGCCTTCACAAATGGGATTAGTGCCCTTAGAAAAGAGGACTATAGGGCTGGGGGCTTAGCTCAGTGGTGCTGCCACCTGCCTTGCAAGCGTAAGGACTGGAGTTCCATCCCTGGCACCAAAACAAAAGAAAGAAAGAAAGAAAGAAAGAAAGAAAGAAAGAAAGAAAGAAAGAAAGAAAGAAAG
>NW_004624809.1:8888442-8926403 GCF_000247695.1 Heterocephalus glaber
AAAGAAAGAAAGAAAGAAAGAAAGAAAGAAAGAAAGAAAGAAAGAAAGAAAGAAAGGAAGGAAGGAAGGAAGGAAGGAAGGAAGGAAGGAAGGAAGGAGGACTTCAAGGGTCCCTTGCCTCTTTTCACCAAGTGAACCTCAAGGGAAAACAGGGCCACATAGGCATCAGGAAACAGACCCTTAGGAGGAGACGGATCTGCTGGTGAAAAGGTCTTGGACTTTCCAGGCTTCAGAAATGTGAGAAATAAATTTCTGTGGTTTGTAAGCCACCCAGTTTATGGTATGGTATTAAGCAACCAGAATAGATGAGGGTATGAATTAGCTTCCCAGCAAGACAGACTTTGCTGGATTTTCTAATGAAGGTGCCTTCATGGCCCCAACACTTTGTCTACCCAGTGAATTCACCTGTTTGTGGCGTGTGCCTGAACTTAGGTCAAGTTACATAAGTAGATGAGGACTGTACAATCTTTCTAATCAACCCCCTATTTTGAAGTCTATTCATTTCTCCTTTTATGCTAATTAACAAATATTAATATAGATTTCCATAAGGATATTTGAAGTGCTAAATCATCACCTTTGAAGTGTTGATTGTTGGTCAGGCCCTTCAAATTCTGATTAATCAGTCCCAAAGACCAGATCAGAATTCATTTATACACATTTCACAGAATTTACTCTAAAGTACTTCAAAAAGAAAGTTACATGGAGAAAAGGCAATTACCCATCAATAAGGGACTAGATAAATATATTGTGATATACATATAAAAGGAAATACTGTACAAGTACAGAAAAGAATGAGGAGATACACATGAACAGCCATGGAAACAACAATTAAGTCCGGGTTAGTGTGTATAGGGAGCCTTTGTGTACATGTATAAATATGTGTAGTAAATACATATTCACTATATTATATTGCTTATGTGGGGGAATAAGCTAATGAGAGATTACCAAGGTGGGAGAGAAGTATTTCAATAATTTCCCTTTGTACCATTCCCAAAATAACTCCAACATAAATGATTAAAACATTAACCATCTTTAAACATACTTTACAGAATGCTTTCAGGGTGACCTCATAAATAAATTAATGTATTTATTCCTTGTGGAAGTGGTGAAGGAGACTTGAGGTCACAGATACCATGAGTGCCTGACTTGTGGCCAGGGACATTGTGCTGTTTTTTCCAAAGCTGTCCCCAGCTGGACAATGACTTCTCCACCCATAACTACACAGCCTCAACTCTGCAATGGGCATCTGCTCCTGTGCAGGTCTGTGTCCCTCACACATAGACACAAAGGTCCTTCATCCTTGACACTGGGCCAGAAGCTCTGATTTCAATCCTGAAGAAAGTTGGCAACAGCCAGTTTGTTAATGATACGCACTTCTTTCCTCCATAGTAAAAGGTGAGTTCACCCCCAGAGCAAAATATACTCAGCAACAGCCATAAACAATAGAAGAGACTCTTTGGAGAAGGTGAAGAGGGTGGGGATGGGGAGGACGGGAGAGAAAGTAAAGGGATCAAGAATGATCAGCGATATATAAGTGTACTTATTCCCCCAAAGGAGTGGGACCATGACGTATCACAAACATACACTAAGAGAAGGAGAAAAAGAAAAAAGTGAGTGAGGGGGCTTATTTTACACCTAAAAATTCACTGAGATATTTGTTGATTCAATTTTTTTTGTTCTTAAATTGGTTTCAAGGGAAAACTGGTGAACTTTTGTCCTCCAGGAATTTCCCCTTTCTTGTCCTTTCTCCATCCAATTTCTTTCATTTCCTCTCAATCAAAACACCATGAACAACACCCTCTTAATCACTATTTTTCAGGCAGCCTTAAAGAGGTCAAGCTGCAGCCACCAGTGAAACAAGAGGCAGTTTGTTTGACTCAGATGTGGGATTAAGCAAAGGCTTGCTCCAGTGCAGGTTTTCAGATGCTAATCCACTCTGCAGGAAGCATTCCTGCAGGCTGGAGGCCAGGATGGGTTCCCAGGGCTGTGGCATTGGATAGGGCTGCACATCAATTTTCTCTCAGTGCCGCGGGCAACAGATGCAGCAACTGGCAGCCCCCAGGCCCTGTCAGTGCCCGCACAGCTGTGGCATGATGAACACTGTTGTCTTCAATCCCTTCTCATTAGTAACCAGTCTTAAAGAAATGGAGATTTCAGAAAACTCTGGATCTACATCTCTTAGGTAGACCTCTGGCCAACCAAGACCTAAATCCTTTCCAGGCATCACTTTTATGATGGAGTCATAGTTGCCCACTGTCCTTGTCAGCACAGGCCCAGTGGCCTGGCTGTTCTGCTGATATATACTGCTGTGTGACAAATGACTGCAAAAAGTCAGCAGTTTAACACAACCATTTCATTGTGCCTGTGATTTTGTAGGCTGGATGCAGTCGTCCGAAGTTCTGATCTGGCTGGAGCACCAAGATGGTCACTGTCTCAGCTGCCATTGGGATTGTTGGGGTTGGTGAGGACTCCTCCAGGAATGTTAATAGGACACCTGTCAGGGGCTCTGTACCAGGGTGGTCCTAGGAGGGCCTCCTCAGAGAGTCTTTTTCTTAGTGGTCAGCTTCCTCCATAGGGAGTATCCTAAAAGAACCAGGCAAATAAACTAGTGTCAAAAGTTTCAGGCCATTCAGCAGCTGAGGTCAACCACAAGAGCAATAGCTAGATCCAGACAATGGTGAAGAACTGAATGACCATTTTCTGGGCTCAGGAAGATGGTGGAGTGCTGAGCAGCAGAGAGAGGGCCTCTCTGAGGCTTGTGGCTGAAAATTGAAGCCCACCAGAAGAACAAAGATAGCCACTGTAATAAAGATGCAGCAGACCACAGCAGTTGGTGAATGGTTGGGTTCAGCACCTCCTACCAGAACCCGGACTTGCTCTGAAGGGAGGACTGCTTGAACCTGCAGCAGAACAATGCAGAGTTCAAACCCACAGGAGGTCAAGGAGCTCAATTCCAGCCTTGCAGCCAGAAACGAGCCTGAATCTCATGGACTGCTTCTGGCTCCCTGAGATTAAGGGATTTGGATCTACACACTGCTGCCCACATTGTCTAGAGGAGACAGCAGAGACATGCTTTGAAGAGGATTTTTTTTATTTTCTTTTTTCTTTCTTTCCTTTTCTCCTCCTTTCTTCCTCTTCTTCATTTCTCTCCTTTCTTGTTCCTATTTTTCTCCTGTTTTATTTTTTCTTGATTGTTCTTATTTCTATAAGAGCATGAATATAGTTTCTAGTTCTCCGGTTGCTCTTAGTTTATTCTGTTCTTGCTTTTGTTCCTTCCTTCTTTCTTTTCCTAATGTCTCACCAGTTTCCCAAAGATTACAAGAGCTTTCTGCATCCTCCAACCTGCATACTACTTCTAATCTTTTCCTCTTCTGCTATTTCTCTCCCCAACCCAACTCCTTCTAAGTCTTCCTGAAAGGTAAATATGCTATACTGAAGGGCTTATTTACTATTAACATATTTTTGGTTGATTCTAGATTTTGATATATAACCTCAAGTCTAGTTCATGTGATTGAGGGTAACAGATAAATAGTTACCACAATTTGTCATTTTCTAAGCTGTCTTTGATGCTATTGTTGATGCTGATTGTATTACTTTGGCCCAAGTCACATGATTGCTCTAGTCAGCTGCTCTTCCTGGTATACTAAGTCTGAGATTGCCCAAGGGTCATTAAATACTGGCAATAAAGATTCTTGCAATAAACATACATGCATTAAGCTAGGAATTAAACCAAAAATATTAACAACAAAAAAAATAAGAATGAGGAATCACCTGAATGAGACACAAAAACAGACTTCCAGATCACTAAAAGCAAATTCAGGGACAACAAGATAAAAAGCCAATTACCTGGACTCCCTAAACTGGAAACAAGGGAGGTAATGAAAGAGAGGCTCTGGAAAAAATGAAGTCAGAAATGATTCTCAGATAACAACACAGATGGTGACCATGATGAAAGATAAAATTAATAACTCTAGAGCAGATAAAAAGTAGATAAAAAATAGAAGAGCTGAGAAAAAGATTGTAATCTATGAATACCCAAGGTAGGAAAGAATTGGAAAACATTAAACACATCCAAGCAGATATCCAAGAAATTAAAAATTCCACTGAAAGTTTCTGCAGCAGAATAAATGAATATGAAGATAGAATTTCAGATATACAAGACAGAATGGTGGTTAGCAAGCACCAAAAGAAAGATTACTTAAAAATAGCAAAGGAAGACACAAGCTTGGTGAACAGAGGAAGAGCAGGTCTCCGAGCCCCAAAGACTAAGGAAGGTTTCAGCACTCAAAAGGACTCTAGGCTGAAGAGCTGAGTATGGATAGCAACCAGGGTTCCAGCAAGCCTTCCGAGGCTGGTACAGATATCCGGAATATGAGCCAGGCCTCTTCAGTTATGCAGCATAACAGCCAGGTGCCCAGCAGAGTGATTCTGAAGCTATGTTTCTTAGCCATATCCTGTCCAACCAGGGGGTTAAGATCTCTACATTTTACTACTCCAACTTCCAGGACTATGAGGCCTACCAAGGAGACAAATACCACACCGTCCTGAATTCCTCGGGCTTCCTTAACCTTGGCATCAGTGAGAAGCGCCTGTGTGTTGATCTGATGACTGAAAGGTTGTGTCAGAATGACATGAACTACATCAAGGAGCCCCTGCTGCAGTACCTCAACTAGAGAGGATATCTGTTCCTGCAGGCAGAAGTGGCCAAGTTCCTGACCTACTACTGTGGATCACCTAGCTGCCTAAATCTGAGAAATGTGGTTCTCCTAAATAGCTGCTGTGCTGTCTTCTCTGCACTGGGCATGTTTCTGTGTGACCCAGGGGATGCCATTCTGGTCCTCACTCCCTTCCATAATGTATTCCTCTTTAGCGCCCAGATGTATGCACAAGTTGAGCTGATTCCTATCCATGTGGATAGTCAGATCACTAATACAAACACCCAGACTTTCCAGCTCACGATGGGCAAAGTAGAGCAAGCCCTGCTTGAAGCTAAGACTAAGAGTAAAAAGATCAACGGCCTCTTGCTAGCCAACCCTCAGAATCCTCTGGGTGGTGTCAATGTGGAGTCATTGAAAGAATATCTGAAATTTGCCAAAAGAAATGAACTACATGTGGTCATAGATGAAACATACATGCTGTCCATGTTTGATGAAACCATCATATTCCACAGTGTTCTGAGCTTAGAAATTTTGCCTGACCCCAGCAGGACCCATGTGATCTGGGGCATTAAGGATTTTGGCATCACTGGCTTCTGCTTTGGCATTCTGTATATCCACAACGATGATGTGGTCTCGGCTATGAGCCCCTTTGGCTACCTCCACAGTGTCTCTGGCATCTCCCAGTACAAGCTGTGTCACCTGTTCAGGACAGAGACTGGATTAACAGAGTGTACCTGCCCACCAATCACTCCCGGCTCCAGGAGGTTTATGTGTATGTCACCAAGATGCTGCATGAGTTGGAGGAGCAGTATGAGTTCAAGATTACCTTTTTCAGCCATGGCTGTGGCCTTTATATCTGGATAAACTTGAAGAAATTATTAGATCCGTGTACATTTAAAGAAGAACTGGTCCTCCACTGCGGCTTCTTGGACCACAAGCTGATATTATCCCTTGGCAAATCTTACAGGTTCAAGGAACCTGGCTGGTTTTTCCTCATGTTTGCAAAAAATTCCCAGCTACTAAGAGAAGCCATGGATCGGTTTGGCCAGGCCATAGAGGAGCAGAAGCAATACTGGCTAGAGAAGATGCTGGAAGATGCAATGAGATCATGGGCTGTCTGCCTCGTCACATGCTCAGGGTCCCTGGTGTCAGCCTCTGGTCCACAAGGCTGGGGCCTGAACTGGCGCTACAACCACACAAGTGGACTTCTCTAGGGATGATAGTGCCTGACTCAGTCGTCAGCCTCTTTAAGCTGAGCATCTGTCATCTTTGGAAGCTTTGTGTCTTTTTAATCTTTGCTAGCCATTGTGTACATAAATAATGCTTTTATTGGGGTTGGAGTGGAGGGCATAGAGGTGCCCGGAGGTATCAAGGGAGCTCTCTGGGTCTTTTTTTAAATGACTTTATTTTTCTATTCAGTGTCTAATAAATTCTATATTTTCTTAAATTCCAGGCCTTGTAGTTCTTCTTTGCATTCTTCATAATCACCTTAGTAGGGTGATTTTTCATCCCTTTTAAGTTCTAGAGCAGATTGACTGTGAAGCATCTGTCTGAGGCAGACCAGAAAAGAATTGACCCTGCCTGATGGAGCACTTTCTAAGTGCTGGATGCAGAGTCTTGGGGACCCTCACAAGAGTACATCTACCTTTCCCACAAGGACAGCAAAGTGGGTAGCTCTGAAAAGGAAATCCTTAGTGTGGAATTCTCTGCCAAATTGTAAATCCATGAAAGCACTTGGGATTGCTTTTCTTACTTTGTTTGGGTCATCTAATGCGTGTGAGCAGCTGTTTTCAGCTTTGAATTGTATCAAATCTGATATAAGAAACAGACTGACAGATGACCTGAGTGCTGCATGTGTTGCTCTCAAACTAAAGTATGAGCCAAGGTTTGACAAATTATCAGCACGCACACAACAGCAAAGATCACATGAATGGTGCAAAAGCATGCCAAATGCAAACTTTTACCTTTCAATAAAAAGCTGTTAGTAACATTAAAAAAAAATAGTAAGGGTCCATAAGAAATCAATCTAACAGCTACTGGATGATGCAAAAAAAGAATAACTTGAGATTGATTGGAGTCAATGAAGTAGCACAAAAGGCATAAATTTTCACAGAAGTAATATCAGAAAACTTCCCAAACAGGGAAAAGGCATTTGATATAAAGATAAATGGGGAATGTAGAACTCCAACTAGCCATGATCAAAAAATCTACACCTAGGCATAAAATAGTCAAGATTCCAGAAATCCAACACAAGAACAAAATATTAAAAGCAGTTATAGTTGATGGGCACTTGGGCTGTTTCCAAGCTTTAGCTATTAGAAACTGTGCTGCTATGAACATGGGTGCACATATATCACTGTGGTATGATTCTTTTAACTCTTTTAGAAAGATACCCAGCAGGGGAATAGCTGGATCAAATGGGACCTCTAGTCCTAGTTCTTTGAGGTATCTCCGTACTGATTTCCACAGTGGTTGCACCAGTCTGCACTCGCAGCAACAATGGAGAAGGGTTCCTTTCTCCCCACAGCCCTGCCAACATTTGTTATTGGTTGATTTCTTGATAGCAGCCATTCTTACTGGGGTGAGGTGGAATCTCAGTGTTTTCATCTGCATCTCTTGAATGACCAGTGATGTTGAACATGTTTTCATATGTTTATTTGCTGCTTTTACTTCATTGTCTGAGAAATGTCTGTTCATTTTAGATCCCCATTTTTGAATTGGGTCTTTGAATTTAGAGGATCTGATTTTTTTTCAATTCTTTATATATTCTAGATAGTAGTCCTGTCTGAGGTACAGCTGATAAAATTTTTTCCCACATTGTAGGTTGTCTCTTAGCTCTGTTGGTGGTTTCTCTTGCAGTGCAGAAGCTTTTTATTAAGTGAGATCCCAGTTGTTGATTCTTTGTGCTAGCTCCCATACTACTGAGGTTTTGTTCATAAAGTCTTGTCCTATGCCAATGTCTTCAAGAGTTCTACCTAACTTATCTCCCAGCAAGTTTAGTGTTTCTGTTTTAATAACTGGAAACTGGACAAAGAAGATGTGGGTTTTTTTTTATAAAATGGAGTACTACTCGGCCATAAAGAATGAGATACTAGAGACATTTATAGCTAAATGGATGCATATTGAGGCCATACTCTTAAGTGAAATAAATAAGACACATGTGTAAATACCAAATAGTTTCTCTAGTGTGAGAAACTGAAAGTGTAAATAATGATCAAAATGAATAATTGATAATTTGAAATAGGAAGAAAATGTCCAAAAGGGTAGGGGAAGTGGGAGGGGAAGGGGAAAGAAAAGAAGGGAAAGGAAAAATTATGAGAAAAGAAAAAAATGGAAACAAAATCTTTGTAAATAGGGAAGGGTGGAGGGGGTGAAGAGCACACAGATAATGGGGGAAAAATAAGAACCAAGATACATCATGTACAGATACAAGCACCCAATGATAAATGTAAACATATAGTATACCTAAAATGTACCAATAAAAGAATTTAAGCAAAAACAAAATGTAGATGTCATAAAATGGCAAAGAAACAAAGGTTTTTAATAGTGAGAAAATAACAATGGAAGATCCATACCAGAAGGCAAAGATTGGTCCTTTGCTCTAATTTCATTATTTAATCTATCAGGAAACTTCTTAAAATTGAACTTAAGGATTGTGCTTTATGACACTTTCGTGCTTCTTGTGTGATCAATGATCAATCCTTAATAAATATGGCTGGTAAAAACAGCAAAAAAAAAAAAAAAAGGAATTATAGAAGCAAAACAGATCACGTACAAAGGAAAGCCCATCAAAGTCACAACAGACTTGGGCCGGGGATTTAGCTCAGTGGTTTCTCCACTTGCTGCGCAAGTGCAAGGACCTGAGTTTGATCCCTGGTACCAAAAAAAAAATCACAACAGACTTCTCAACACAAACCCTCAAGTCAAGGAGACTCTGCAGTGAAATATTTCAAGCCCTAAAAGAAAACAACCTCCAACCAAGATTGATGTATCTCACAAAACTGTCTTTCAAAATTGATGGAGAAATAAGATATTTTCAAAAAGCACCTAGAAACTTCATTAATACAAAACTGGACTCCGAAAGATTCTAAACAATATCCTAGGAAAAGACAATGAGGGTCACAATTCCATGAAGCCCAACAGAATGAATCCATCAGGAAAAGCAAGAAATTAAATGCAAGGTGCAGGGGGGGGGTAGGATCCAACAACAGGAAAAACTCATGACAAGGATAAGTAAATATATATCAGTTATAACCATCAGTGTTAATGGTCTCGATTCACCAATCAAAAGAAATAGACTGGCAAAATTGATCAAGAAGCAAGATCCAACAATATGCTGTGTACAAGAAACACACTTAATTCAAAAATAAATGCATAGACTGAAAGTTAAAGGATCAAAATCAATACTCTGTTTGACAGGAACCAAAAAAAAAAAAACCAGGAGTAGCTGTCCTATTTGGCAACAAAGTGGATTGCAAACTAAGACTAATTAAGAGAGAGCAAAGAAGGTCACTACATCCTTGTAAAGGGAATAATCCAAGAGGAAGAGATGACAATCACAAATATATATGCACCAAATAGTAGCACACCCAACTATATAAAGCAAATATTAATGGACATGAAAAATCAAATAAGCACTAATATTAGTGGGACACATCAATACCCCACTGTCACAAATAGACAGATCAACTAGACAAAAAAAAATATTAGAACTCAATCAAACTCTTGAACAAATGGACTTAATAGATGTTTATAGGGTGTTCCACATGACAAAAACAGAGTATATATTCTCCTCAGTTACACACAGGTTATTCTCCAAAATAGGCCACATACTTGCTCATAGAATATGTTTAAGTAAGTGCAAAGGAATTGAAGTTATCCCCTGTGTATTATCAGATCATAGTGCAATGAAATTGGAGATCAATAGCAAAAGAAACCGCAAGAACATCATAAACACATGGAAATTGAATAACATCCTTTTGAACAACCAATGTATCACAGAGGAAATTAAAGAAGAAATTAGACAGTTTCTACAATTAAATGTCAATACCAATACAACATATCAGAATTTATGGGACACAATGAAAGCAGTCTTAAAAGGGAAATTCATACCAGTGAATACCCATATTAGAAAAACAGGCTGAGCTCAAATAAACAACCAAGTGCTGAGCCTCAAGCTTCTAGAAAAAGAAGAGCAGGACAACCCAAAGCTCATACAAGGGAGGAAATAAAGATTGGAGCAGAAATCAATGTCATGGAGACTAAGAGAACAATAAAAAAAAAATCATTGAATAAAAAAGTTGGTTCTTCAAAAGAATAAACAAAATTGACAAACCCTTAGCAAACCTTGTCAAAAAAAAAAAGGAAAGAAAAGACCCAAATCCAAGCAATTAGGAATGAAAAAGGTGAAATTACAACAGACCCAGCAGAAATTCAAAGAATCATCAATACCTACTTTGAGAACCTGTAATCCAATAAGATGGAAAACACAGAAGAAATAGACAGATTTCTAGATACATATGAATTACTAAAGTTGAATGAAGAAGATATTCTAAGCAACCCAATATCAATCAATGAAATTGAAAACATACTTTAAAACTTACCAACAAAGAAAAGCCTGGGTACTGATGGCTTCCCTGTTTAATTCTACAAAACATTTAGAGAAGAGCTATTGCCACTACTGTTTAAACTCTTTAATGGAATGGAAAGGGAAGGAATACTCCCAAATTATTTCATAGAAGCGAGCATCACCTTGATCCCAAAAGCAGAGAAAGACCCAGCCAAAAAAGAGAACTATAGGCAAATCTCCCCAGTGAACACTGACACAAAAATTCTCAATAAGATACTGGCAAACAGAATGCAGAAGATGATCAAGAAGATTATATACCCTGACCAAGTAGGATTCATACCAGGGACACAAGGATGGTTCAACATAAGTAAATCAATCAATGTAATATACTATATTAACAGAGCCAAGGACAAAAACCATATGATCATCTCAATAGATGCAGAAAAAGCATTCAACAAAATCCAACACCCACTCATGATAAAAAAAAAAATCTTCAGAAATTTGAAATACATGGTCTTTGTCTCAACCTGATAAAAGACATCTATAAAAAACCCACAGGCAACATCATACTAAATGGTCAAAAACTGAAATCTTTCCCATTAAAATCAGAAACAATACAAGGATGTCCACTATCACCACTCCTGTTCAATATAGTTCTGGAAACATTAGCCACAGCAATTGGACAAGAGAACAAAATAAAAGGGATAAAGATAGGAGATGAAGAAGTTAAACTGTCATTATTTGAAGATGACATGATACTCTATATAGAAGACCCCAAGAACTCCATCAAAAGTCTTCTAGACTTAATAACCAAACTTAGTAGAGTAGCTGGATACAAGGTCAACACACAAAAATCCATAGCCTTCCTGCACACAAACAACAGACTCAGTGAGAGAGGAACTGGAGAAACAACTCCTTTTACAACAGCATCCAAAAAAATAAAATACCTAGGAATCATTCTAACAAAGGAAGTAAAAGGGCTCTACTCTGAAAACTACAGCACTCTGAGAAAAGAGATAGAAGAGGATATCAGAAAATAGAAAGAATACCCCTTGTTCTGGGGTAGGAAGAACCAATATAGTGAAAATGAACATACTTCCAAAATTGCTATAAAGATTCAATGCAATCCCAATTGAAATTCCAGCAACATACTTCACAGAACTTGAGAAAACAATCAAAAAATTAATTTAGAACAAGAAGAAACCCAGAATAGCAAAAGCAATTACAATCAACAAAGACAAGGCAGAGGGTATCAATCCCCAACTTGAAACTATACTACAAAGCTACTGTGATAAAAACAGCATGGTACTGGCAAAGAAACAGACCCAAGGATCAATGGAACAGATTAAAAGATGCAGAAACAACTCCAGACATACTCAGCCACCTCATCTTTGACAAAGGAGCCACACCCTCACTGGAGGAAAGATAGCCTCTTTAATAAATGGTCCTGGAAAAACTAAGTTTCAACTTGCCAAAGATTAAAACTAGACCCGTATCTCTCACCATGCACTAAGCTAAAATCAAAATGGATCAAAGATCTAAATATTAAAACAGAAACACTAAACCTGCTAGAAGATATATTAGGTAGAATTCTTCAAGACATTGGCGTAGGCAAAGACTTTATGAACAAAACCTCAGTTGCACATGAACTAGCACAAAGAATCAACAACTGGGATCTCATCTTATTAAAAGCTTTCTCTGCACAGTGAGAGAAACCACCAACAGTGTGAAGAAACAACTCACAGAGTGGAAAAAAAAATTTGCCAGCTGTTCCTCAGGACTACTATCTAGAATATATAAAGAACTGAAAAAAGTCAGACCCCCCAAATATAAAGGCCTAATGCAAAAATGGGCATCTGAAATGAACAGATATTTCTCAGACAAAGAATTAAAATCAGCAAATAAACATATGAAAAAATGTTCCACATCACTGGTTATTTGAGAGATGCAGGGGAAAACAACACTGAGATTACACCTTACTTCAGAAAGAATGGCTGCTATCAAGAAATCAACCAATAACAAATGGTTCCAGGCTTGTGGGGAGAAAGGAACCCTTCTCCACTTTTGGTGAGAATATAGATTGGTGCAACCACTGTGGAAATCATTATGGAGATTCCTAAAAAAAACTAGGATTAGAGGTCCCATTTGACCCACCTATTCCCCTGCTGGGTATTTTCTCATAAGAATTAAAAGCATCATACCACAGTGATATATGCACACCCATATTTACAGCTGCGCAGTAGTATGTAACAGCTAAATCTTGGAAACAGCCCAAATGCCCATCAACTGGTGACTGGATAAAGAAGATGTGTGGTTTTTTTGTAAAATGGAGTGCTACTCAGCCATAAAGAATGATAAACTAGAGACATTCATAGCTAAATGGATGCACATTGAGGCCAAACTCTAAAGTGAAATAAGTAGGACACACATGTGTAAATACCAAATAGTTTCTCTGGTGTGAGAAACTGAAAGTGTAAATGAGGACAATGTGAAGTAGGAAGAAAAGGTCCAAAGGGGAAGGGGGAGTAGGGAGGGGGAATGGGGAAAAGGAAAGAAGGGAAAGTAAAAAATATGAAAAAAAGAAAAAATGGAAACAAAGCTTTTTCAAATAGAGAGGGGTGAAGGGGTGGAAGGTAGTGAAGAGAAATAGGGAAAAAACAAAAACCAAGATACATCATGTAAAGGTACAAATTCCCTATGATGAATGTGATAATAATGCATACTTAAAATGTACCAATAAACTTAATGAATATTAAAAAAAGAAGTTTCATCATCATCCTCCAGCATCTGTGCAGTTAGTTCTAGGACCTCCAAGGGTATCAAAATCTAAGGATGCTCAGGTCCCTTGTATAAAGTGCTGCAGCATGGCCAGCCCCTGTATCTGCCGATTCCCCGACATCTGCAGATTCAACAAACTATTGATCAAAAAATTTTTTAAATATCTGCATGCTTTCTGAACATATAGACTTTCTTCCTCTTTATTATTCCTGAAAAGATACGTATAACAATTTACGTATAATTTGTATTTTATCAGATGTTGTAATTAATCCAGAGGTGATTTGTAGTTTGCCGAAGAATGTGCAGAGGTTAGATACAGTACTGTGCTGTTTTATATAAAGAACTGGAGCACACTTGGATTTGGTCTGTACAGGGGCCCCTAGAACCAGTCCCTCATGGATATCAAGGGACAACTGTACTGTTGGCTGAAGGGTTCATCAGCCAACAGGAGTCATGTGGAGGGGACACAGACACCATTTTCCCAGGAGAGGTAAGTTAAAGGATTGAAGCATCGCTTGTTATGTTTCATTCCTATACACGTTATAAAAATAGTTCTGTTAGTATATGTTTGTGATACATAATGAAGATATTCATTATGAAATATCGGTGCATTCCCATGTGGGTGTGGGTCCTCTGGGCCTAAACGAACATTTACATGAAAGAATTTCTCCTTCCGGTCCTGTTTCTGATCCCTGTCCACCCTACATATGGAGGAGTAGTGTTTACAGAGCGCCACTCACATACCCTTCCTTCATCTTATGAAGGCTGCTAGAGCACCAGGCATGAGGCAGGGGCTTTCTCTATGTTTTTATTGTAACACTCCCAACAGTGTTGTGATTATGTGAACAAGCACTACTCCTGTTCTGCAGGTGAGGAGAATGAAGTTCAAAAGTGAATTAGCAAAAAAGAAAAAAAAAAGTGAATTAGCTTGCGTGGGGTTGCACAACTTTGAAAGGGTAGGTGCAGGATTCTAATCAGCTCTTGCCATGTGTCCCGCAACAAGGGAGATTTGATTTTTGCTGGCCTCTCCTTTCCTCACACTTCCTGGGAAGCTGTGGATGAACAAGAAACACATTCAAGAGGGGTAGGTGTAGAAAGAGGTGATAACTGAAGGGATATTAAGTACTCCTGGGCTCGGAGAAATAAGATCCTGGGCAAATGAGGGAGAATGTGTTCAGACTCTAAGCGGGGCCTGGGAATAACGCAGACCAGCATTTCTATGTCTACACGTGGTCAGTCTCCACTTGTTTATTCTCTGGTTTGAGATTTTTTTTAAGTCCTCTGGGTCTCCTCTCTTTCCAGCCAATTTCTTTTCTTCCTTTCACTCCTACTGTTTCCTGGCATGAATAGAAAGGCTACTCTGTTCCCATTCACACAGGGAGTGAGCAAATGAGAAGTAATATTTATTAAGACCCTGCTGCATGCTGGACCTTGCCTGGGTGCACTCACCCCTGCTCTGCTCCAAAGTCTCACAGAGTCTCAGGGAAGGAAACTGCCCAAGATCACATGGCTCATAGGATTCCAATCCAGTCCAGACTGATTTCCATGTGCACACCATGGTTGATGTGATTCAAACAGGACCTGGGAGATTTATAAGTAGAAAAAAAACCCAGAATAAGATTCTTGAAATTTTTTGGCCACTTTGTGCCCTAAGAAGAAAAGAAGAGATCGAAAAGCAGACAAATGTGGAAGAGGGGTAAATGAAACAGAACTGTACATCACTATTAAACATTAGTGTGAGGAGTACATTCAAGATAGGCACAGTTGGAATATATTGATGAGGACAAAAAATACCAGTTTTCTTTAATAAGTCTAGAAATATGGGTACATGTCTCAGGTATCCATTCCTGCCTAGGAAACTGCCCCAGAAGTTATGACTGAAAATAACGATTTATTTCTCCTGTCTCTAGGCTTGGCTGGGTTTAGCTGGGGGGCTGATCCTCACTACCTGCCTTTAGCTAAGATTATAGGCTACATTCAGCTCAAAGAACAGCTGAGTTGAAAAGACCTCAGAAGTTTTCTTTCACTCTTACATGAGGTCTCAGTGATCTTCTGTGATAGACTGAGAAAAACTGTCCCTCTTGCTTCCAAATTCATTCACTTTCTAATCCCCAGCATCTGTAGCTATTACTGTACATGGCCACAGATGTGATTAGGAATCATGAGAGTTTTTCCCTAAATTACCCTGGCAAGCTCTTGATGCGTTCACCACTGTCCACATAAGACCAAAGCTGGAGAAGTTTTTATGCAGAGATGAGCACAGAGCAGGAGAGATGCAGACTCAGGCAGAGCCTGGCCTGATGTGACTAAGTGGAGCCGTGCCAGCAGGAGCTGGAGGAGGGCAGAATGCTCTCTCCATGGGACATCCAGAGGGAGTGTGGCCAGCATCTTGATTTCAGACTTCTGGCCTCCAGGCTAGGAGAAAATAGATTTTTGTCACACAAACACTGGAAATTTGTTACAGAAACTAATACACCTTCCAACTGGCCTTTTCATGTGGCCAACTTGTGTTCTCCCACAGCACGTGGTCTCACTTCAGTTGTACTTCTTACGTGGCATTGGCTTTCCCCTGAGAATGCTACATGCAGAACTGACTTAGCATCACATTCCCTGCCAGTCACAAGGGTGGGAAAGAGGGTGTGCCTCCTGGTGAGTGGGGTGGCATGCCATGTAGGGAGAGAAAATACCAAGGCAGCCGTCTTTGCACGTGAGCCATCACAGCGGGACACAGGCACTGATGTTCCTCACGGGCACATGAAGATCTCTGAGGACTGAGAACTGTGCAGTTTACTTTTTTAAACATTTTTATTAAAAAAGTAATGCATACACTCAGAGAAAATTGCAAACTTTAACTGCATGGAAGGACATAAAATAAAAAGTGAAATTCTTCCCCAGTCCCCTTGCCCATTTCTGGGATCTCCTTAAGCTTCTCTTTGTGCATCTTCTTTCTAGGTCACATAAACCTATGTATTATGTGGTTTTCCAAATACAAGGTATATACGCAATTTTTAAAATATTACACAAACTTGCCCATCTGTCCCCGTCAATCACTGTGCTATACAAAGATTGTAAACTTAAAATTTTTGGTTGCTTCTTGAAAACTACTATTAACCTTTGAGTCTCTCCAAATACTTGTCACATTTCTTTGCTAATAGTATCAAATTAATGTTGGCTAAATGGAACTGAATTCATGTAAACTTTCACAAATATGCATTATCTTGCTTTTGAAATTCCTTCATTTTCTGAAATTTTAGGCATCACTTAGTCCCCCAGTTTAAGGCAGTTTGGCCTTCCAAAATAATTCTGTCTTTGGAAATACAGTAAAACAACATCAAACATGAAAAAGAGCAAGGAAAGATGGTATGAAATAGTGGCCAGTCTAAAGCACAGACTATTACTAAGAAGTGAATAACTTCAGGTTTTTTATACCAGGTAGAGAAAGTAATAATTAAAGTTTGAAATATTCAAGATCTATGTTCATTTGCTTCCATGAAAAGATGAAGTTCACTTTTAATTAGCATGTCAGTCATTGGCATTCAGCTGGGTTCATGAAATTCTTGCAACTGCAACTCAGCAACCGTTTATTGAGCATTTGCTCTGTGTTTAGTGTTGTCTAAAAATGGAATCTAAAGATGACAAGACAGCCATGTCCATAGAGAAGTCCACTGCACAAAGGAGGGCACAGAGGCAGGAGGAAAGAGCACAACCTAATAATATGAGGCTAGTGGAGAAAGGAGCAAGCTACGGGAGTATGTGTGGACACCCTCACTACCAAGGAGACAAGTGATTTCCACCGTGTCACTTTCACATTCCACCCAGAAAGGGAGTTAATGATGGGTTATGCACACAGAAACACGGTTACGTACTTTCCTGTTTTTTCAGCAGATTCAAGGAGGGAAAACTAAATCCAGTGTAGCTCTAAAAATTCACACATAAACAATTCAGTGAGGCTCAAAAGGATACTATTTTAATTGTAAAAATGTTTAAAATTGTAAAATAATTATAAAAAGTTTGTTCTGTTCGTGCCACAATTTCTAGCATGCTTTGGGGTATCAGAATGTATTGAATGTGGACTGTCATAGGAAATCCCTTATCTACTGTTTGTTTTCTGGCTACAGTTGTATAGTCATGCCATAATCTAGAAGATGCTCTGAAAGACTAGTAGAACACTAAATAAAACTTTAACAATGCGTCTCTTGTCAAGGTTGTATAGAGGGCAATTCAGGTCAAAGGTATACTATCTGAAGCACAAGGCAGTTTTCCAGATTTGTGAAGTTAAGGATGAGAGGAAGTGGGTAAGGTGTTAAGAAAGAAATCAGTTGGAAACAGGATTTTATTCTCAGAGTGCTATAGCAAGCATAAACTTCCCTCCATCTTTGTCCTTTTAAATACGGTCCCATCCACTGGATGTTCATCAGGCAGGCAATCTATCTTTCTATTTCAGCCTACTTGGGTAGAACCACAGTGCTGTTCTTGCAAAAATCTCACCACAGGAAAAGGATCCAAGAGAAGGGAAGACTGGAACTGAGGCACAGTGAAGAAGTGGGAAAAGGTCACGTTTGATGTTCGTACTCTGCTTTCAAACACCTTCCATGCCTACCTGTTTCAGGAACACTGACCCAGGTCCAGGCCCTAGGATAAGAACATCAGTGTGAGTAGTTTTAAACAAATAAGGGAGCCTAGAAAGCCCTGCTAAGGGAATAAGGTGATGAGAAACAGGAAAAACTTAAACCAAAGAAGCTGAAGTATAAGTAAATTACCACCAGACCAATGGGGGCTGAACCAAAATGAGGACTCTGAGAAAGGGTAGAAACTTTATCGTTATCCCTAACAAGGAGCAAGAAAACTGGGGTAGACACTCAGTTTCCCCCATCCATCATGGCTGTAGGCTATCCCCAGAAGCATTTACTACCCAACCCTCCTGACCCTCCCCAAAGAAGGCCAAGAGAAAGCCCTCCCAGGAGAGTTGGAGGTCCTTGTGGTGGAAGGGTGTGGGGTGCTCTAGAGCACTGACTAAGGTTATATGGCAGATGCTAACAGCTACTGCTACTCCATCTTATCCTTCAACTCAGCATTTCCAAAGCCTGTTCTATGCATGCAGGTCTCCCTGCCCTCAGCATTTTACAGTTAGACATCATCTTCTACAGAGAAAAGACACTATAGGGGGAAAGTTGAGTGAAAGAAGAACCCTTGCACATATGTTGATATTAAAAAACTGAATAAAGATTAATGAGAATTGAGCCCCAGGGGAGAGCTCTTACAGAACTGATGGGAGTTAGGGGGGGAATTCTTGTCTTGTATTTGTACTAAATAGCTCTCCTTTGATTAACAATAATGACTGATGGGAATAATTCAGTGAGACTTGTCGCTCCATGTCTCTTTATATCATAGACCAATATCTGCCTAATATTCCAGGCAAGAAAAGTCAGTAAATATAAACACTGCTGTGTGTAAGCCTTCTACTTCCAAAGCAAAATTTTTATAAATAATCTAAGTATAACTGGGATCCCGTGTGGTCCAGCCTTGAAATGGTATCTTATTAAAAGAAATATGTTTGGTTCAGATGAGTTTACAAAAAGATCTTTACTCAGTTTTTATGCACAGAAAACCAGCTCTGTAATTTTCTCTATTTATCTTTGCCTTCTTGACATCATTCACAGGAATGATTGTTGTTCCAGCAAACTTTCTTTCCCACTCTTTACTTCCCATATACCACATCCCAATTCTAACCTACATAGGCCCCTCCTCCCCCCCCCCGTCTCTGTCTCTTTCTCTTTAAAAATAAAATTTAGAAAAAGAGAGTAGATCAACTCAAGTACTTTACCAGCTTTATTTCTCATCCATTCTCATGTTGCATATGATTTCCACAAGTGCTGTGTGGAAGCCATGGAGAGATGTGTGCCAAGTGGGAAGGAGGGTATGACATGGGACGTGGGGAAGTTTGGGGAACTGACTCCTATGTTTGTAATTCTTTTTTTGTTTTACTTTCTTTTTTATTTCAAACTTTTTGTTGGTGCTCATTAGTAGTACAGAATGGTGAGACTTATGACGGCATATGGGACATGCCTATAACATACTTTGATTACCTGTCAATCTTTATCTACCTACGTCTATCTGTCTGTCTACTGGAAAACTATGAAAGCAAAAATAACAGAGGGTCCTCAGTTTATTCTTGTCTTCTAACTTTTCTCCCTGTGGCCAACTACCTCTCTACCTCTGGACTTTAAATAGTCAACAAAATGAAAGACTTGCATAAACAGTTCTTGGAATATATTGTTTTGATGATTATCAAGTGAGGAACACACAACAGGAATGACCTTCAACCTCAAGTTTCATTTGAAAGGGAAAACTGCTGCCTAGCCCAGCTACCAGGGCAGCTGCTCAGATGCTTTTCCACTCCTGGAAAAGCCTGGCCCCAGATCTGCAAGGAGGTCCGGCTTCAGGGTTCCCTGAATAAGGAACCATTTGGATAAAGCCTGTATTGACCTCTATTTGTGTCCCTAAAATAATTTTGTTTTCACTCTATCTGTATTCGCATACAGTACTACAAAAAAACAAAATCACCTTTAATGTAATTAATCGGTCACCATTAATAATAACAATGTATATCTTCCATAAACACACATATGAATCTTATATTTTTATGTCAATACAAGAATAGTATATAAACGTGTGATCAGAAGTCAACCCTACTCCAGATGCAAAATTCTAAAAACATAATAGTGAGGTAAATCCTACAAATTATAAAATAATACTTATGACAGCTAATTTATTTCATTGGTTTAGGATTGATTTAACATTGCAAAAGCCACTATGTAATGCACTATACCACAGTAACAGTTTAACTATGATCTCAATAGATTCAAAAAGACATTCAAAAATTAATATTTACTCATGAGAAAATCATTGAAGAAGACAGAGAAGCATCCTTGATCTGATAAACCTGATATTTATCTATCATAAAGATAACCTAAATAACAAAACCCTAAAATCATTATCTTTTCTATCAGAAGCAAGACAAGGATGCCTTTTCTTCCTCTTCAGTAGTGTCTTGAAGGTCCTAGCCAGCTCATCAGGAAGAGAGAGAAATATAAACATACGAGAACCAGAAAAGAGCCAACAAACTGTCCCTATGTACATAGAACTGTCTACACACGGGACGCAGAGAAGCCTGCAGAGAGACGTATTAGGACTAGGGGACTGAGCAATGCTCCTGGATATTAATTTAATATCTGAGAGAGAACTGCATTTCCGTACAACAAATGGTTAAAATATCTAAACATTAGAATAGCAGCAAATACAGGGCTCTCTTGAAGACTTGCCTATGGAGGGTTTCCTTTAGAATGCTAAGATTTTGGAAGAAAGAATAGGTCATGCAATAGGAAATGAAAGCGCCCCTCCTGTACATGGCATATTGTAAACTTCATGTGCTACAAACATGTACTAATTCAAAAAATGACCCTCCTTTTTCTGCTGACATCACAGAAATGAGCTTTTATTTCTTAAGTTATTTTTAGAAGAGAAGCTGTGTTATTTGTGTTATTATTTTATTTCAAACTTTAGCAGGGAAAAACTATCACTTGAAAGCTACAGTCTTTTTTGTTTTTGAGTATTGGGAATTGAACCCAAGGCCTTCACACTGAGCTACAATCCCCAGTCCTTTGGTTATTTTTTTTATTTTAAGACAAGGTCTTGTTACATTGCTAAGTTGCCCAGTGCTGAATGGTCTTGAAGCACAGCTCCCAGATAAGTGTCATGGGCTTTCTCTGGGTACTTGTTAGGAATGCAGAGTTTTTGGTTCCATGCCACACTTACTGAACCCAGAGCACTAGAGGTTGGAGCATAGAAATCTATGGTTTAACAAGCCCTCTCAGTGATACCAGTGTATACTCAAATGTGAGGACCAGTGGGCTATTGGTAAAATCGCACACAAGCCAGTGGTATCCAGCTAAATTTAAATTTTATCCTCACACACTGTCTGGTGGACACACTGCCTGGCGAAGCCTGAGTCCTTGTCCTGAGTGCTTCTCACCTAATATTGCCAGCTCTCTGCCTTTTGGGCACAAGGAAAGGCCGCATTCTTTGTGGCTGAATGTGACCATATGCCTAGTTCTTGCCCATAAGTAGCACAGTGAGGCCCCTGTCACCACAGACCTCAAAGTGCTCTTTCTCTCTCTCCCTGTGTAGTAATGTCCAAGACAATGGCTGCTCTGTTAGCCTGTAGACAAGAAGAAGCTCTTGCTGTTATAAACCACTAATCTTTGGAGTTGTTTGTCGCTGCAGCACAGCTCAGCCTATCCTGACCAATATTACAAGAAATTATGACCACATTTCCTAAAATTTTTGTCAGTGCTCTCATTTCAAATATCCTGTCCCACTTTTAAACCACAGGTTTTATCCCAGTTTTGTTTCAATGACACATTATCTGCAAGTGCTCTTCTGTTTCCCCATATGGTCTAACACAGAGCTGGAAATATTGTATATTAAGTTATTGATCTGCCACAATCTACATTTGCTTTAAAGACCACTCTTCATTTATAGCTTGTGTTTGTCTATAAAAATCTATCTACCACAAAGCACTCCTCAAATTTCCCCCTCAAGTGGCTTCTTTCTGTTTTTTTTTTTCTGGTACCGGGGATCGAACTCAGGGCCTTGCACTTGTGAGGCAGGCAATAGCACCACTGAGCTAAATCCCCAGCCCCATTTCTTTCTCTCTTGATAGTACTTAAATCCAGGGTTTGAGTCTCCTTTCTTTGTTTTAATTATTAACTGTGATTAGACACTCCAAGGGTTCTGGAGCAACCGGGCAATTGAACACATGTAATTTTCCTGATTATTTCCCTGACTCAACCCAGAACAAATAAAAACAAACAACAGAAATCAAAGAAGGAGTGTTTGTTTTCTCAGCTAGATCAGTGTGGATTTACACCTCTTTCGCATTTGCACTAATGAGAATTACATGACTAATTCTCCCACAGTGAGCACCCCTCTGAAGTCCTTTCCGTGCCTTTCTAAAGTGGTAGCAAGAATTTAAAGCTATTTTAGGGCAAGTAACTAAAAAACAGCAACTACCATGTGGTGTATCCAAACCTAAACATCTTTCCAGAATTAGGCTGTGAGCTCCTGGAGATGAGGAATATGTGTTTGTATCCTCAAGACCTGGCGTGGAATCTGGACATTTTAAACAGTCAGTACATGTGTTCAGTTGAATGAATAAATAAATGAATAAATGAATTTAAATTTTTCTTTAAGTGATTTCACTAAAGAAAGTAAAGGCCACATTTTGCTTAATGACCTTTATAAAAGAAACGTAATTTCTAACTTTCTCTATTCAAGTTGCTTTGTTTAAAGGCTTCTGCCTTGGCTACAGTATTTTATTCACTGCAGGAAGCCCTTCTACCAGGGCTTTGCTCACAATAGCAGCCCTTCTAAGGCAAAGCCAAAAGCCCTATTTAAACAGAAAATGGAGATGCAACTAGAAATGAACTAGGAACATATGACAATGATCCTTACATTGTCGGGACATGCTGACAATACTAGCGAAACAGATAAAACCAGTGCAGAGAGAGTACCTTCATGTGAAAAAGAACAGTGATTCTGCCATTTCCTTAAACCTACAATTTGCTCTGGAATGTCCAGGAGTCAACAGAATAGTCATGAAAAGGAAAGCCTTCCAGGGCTCCCTTTGCGGCTGGGAGACTAGGATTCTGCTCCAAGCTGCTTAAATGTTTAACAATCTACCTGTGATTCCCAATCCGAAGTGGACCAAAAGATGGTGTTTTTGGAGGAAGCTCTGGTGAAGGGAATTCTGGGGAAGTTGAGGGTCCCTCCCTAGAACACTGTCTCTTTCTCTGAGCAAGTCGCCCACAGTATCCATGGACACCTGACTCTGGGACCCCTGCAGATACCAAAATCCAAGGGTGCTCGAGTCCCTCATATGCACTGCTGTAGTGTTTGATTATAACCTGTGCACACCTTCCCTAGTCATCTAGGTTACATATAGTACCTAGTGTAGTAGATGCTGTGTAATCGCTGTTATGGTGCATTGTTGGGCGAACAATGACAAGAAGAAAGGTGTATACATGTTAAGGACAGATACAATTTTTTTATCTAAATATTTTCAATCCTACAATTGTTGGCTGTCTCTGTGGATTCAGAATCCAAGAATACAGAGCTTTTCTAGGTAGCCAAGGATATTTAAAGTGAAATGAAATAGCTGTCCCAATTAACCTATTCTAAAAATTTTTCACTCCACCTTCATTAAAGACTTGGTTGAAATACACATTTTTATTTTCAAATGCAAATTAGTGACAAAGTCATTTACACTTCTGTATGAATTAGCTGCCATATCATATGTATTTTTCTTGAATCCTTTACCTGCTTAGAATGACAGTAGGAAACACGGTTATACTCACTTTCTTTATTCTGTTTCCTATACATCATGTGAGCCTATTTTATTAGGGAGAGTAACAGACAACAAAGGAAGTACTTGTCAAGGTAACTTTTACATGTTCATGTTTTAGGATTACATCATTACTTGCAATATTCCTTGGCATCATCTTTTGATCAGGATCTTAGTTACAAACAATGGAAACCAACTCTGGTTAATTTGAAGCAAAAAAAATGAACTTCTTGCAAAACTACTGGATATTTTATATAATTGCCAAAATAGGGTGTCAAGACTCAAAAACTATGCAGGGTGTCAGCTCGAAGAACCCATGAGGTCTCATATTGCCAACCTGCTGTAAAGGGTACAGAGCCCAGCATAGCACTCACTGCCACCACTTCCTTGGAAGTGTGCTCTTGCTGCCCAGCCACTGCCACTAAAGTAGGGTGTTGTATGTTCTCCATGAGGTCCCATTTCAAAGTGTGAGGCAGCCTCCATCGGTGGACTTGACCTGGGCCTGCACAGTAGCAGAAGAAGACAGTGAGAGAGGCACTCTACGGCCTAGCATGGAAGAAAACTCCTCTTCTGATGTTGCCTGGACACTTCTAAGATCTTTCTATTCTCCAAAGCCTAGATTTCAGCCACAGAGTATACCTATTTTTTGAGAATGTTAATATGTTTAAAAATCTGTGTACATTTACACCCTAGTTAAAATAAATGAATGTCACTGAACTATGTACCTTCAGATGGCTTGCACTAGGCAAGGTAACCATTAGGAATTAGGATGGGGAAGGGAGAAGATGCTTCCACTTTTCTCATACTGAAGAGACCCCAACACAAGTTGATGAGTTGGAGATTTGACAATCTCTATGGAAAAAGCACCCAGGTTGGATCCGGGGATCAATGTACCGCTGTCCTCAGGTTAGGATTTGTTGTCTGAATTAATGGATCTACACTGTGTTTGATCATGATGGAATTTCTCTTGGTATTTGATGTTCTACATTGTGTGGTTTTAGCAAATTTGGAGAAAATCAGAGTTAACAAACATGGTGTGCTATAAGCTGTTAATGTCTACTTCAATTTAAATCGGATTGTTTGGCAATAAATCAAGTGAGCAGAACACATGAAATCAGAAGCTGAAAAATCTTGTGTTCAATTCTGACTTCTTCATACTATTCCACAGTCACCATGGTGGACAGATACAGAAAGGGCAAGAAAAGCAAGATTTAATAACTTTGTTCCTTCTCCACTGCTCTCCTTGCATCCTTAAATCTTCTAATTTAGAACAAGAAGTGTAGAAGCAACAGATAGAGTTCTAGGTGATTATCAGAACATCACTGCTGGCCTGGAGACAGCTTGGGGGAATGCCATGTGGAATCGTGTCAACTGTGACAGAAGTTCAGAACTTACATAGACATTTAAAGTCACCTAGACCAGGTGGCATACAAGAATATCCTCTATGGAATCCCTGAAAGGCTCTTGTCCTAGCTTCTATTTGAAAAGTCCCTGTCATTACCGGGACTGAGAGCCTCTTAAGTTAGCCCAGCCATTGTTGAACCATGTTCATTATTTGGAAGTTTTGCTTGTTTATAAGGCACAAATCTACTTGCCATAGTTTGAATCTGGAATGTCCCATGTGGTAAAGGAGTGGTCCCTAGGCAGTGGTGCTACCAGGAGGTTGGTGACACCTTTAAGAGGCGGTGCCTGGGTGGAGGAAGTTAGATCACTGAGGGTGTGCCCTGGGAGGGGGATTAGAGCCCCTTCCTGTCTTTCTCTTTGTTTCTTGGCTACCATGAGGTCAGTAGATTGATGCACTATGTGCTCCCTACCATGATGAGCATACTACCTCACCACAAGCCTCAAAGTCATACATCCAACTGACAACGGACTAAAACCTTTGAAACCATGAACCAAAGTAAACCTTTCCTTTTTAAAAAAAATAATTTCTCTCAAGCATCTGTTACAGTAATATAAAGCTGGCTAAAACACCATCCAATAGCCTCATTCTTCCATAAGCCCAGAAAATGTTCTACCTGTCTTTCAGAGATCTGAAGACATCCACCTATTAGCAAACATTAAATCTTGTCTAATTCATCTAGTGACTACCAATTCCTCTCCATTTTCAAGTCCATTATGTCATTATTTCTTACATTATTCCTGCTGTCCTGTGAGACCTTCTTGCCTCCTGCAACCCATTTGTGATACATTAGCCTTAATACTATTTCCATCATAAACATTTTCATTTAAAAAGGCCCTCACATAGCATCTCACTGCCTTCGAAACAGAGGTTGATTTCTACAGGCTATTGGCCTTTCATTATGCGATCCTTGCTTCTTTCTCCATGACCATCACTCACCATCCCTTACTTTTCACACGAAATTCATCACACTCGAGTTACTTCCAGGTCCCAAGCCCATCTTGCTCTCCCATGTGAACCTCTGTCCATGCTCTCTGCCTATAAAGCTCCCTTTCCCCCTTAAATGGACCTCTCCTGCTCATGTTTCAGACTACCTCCTCAACCCTCGCAGGCTGAATCAGGCACTCCTCCCTCCCATGGTACTTGGTTCTTAATCTATATTATAAATATTAATGTGCTACATTAAAGCTATCTACTTGCTACTTGCCCATCACTTCCATCAAAATAGAGCTCTGAAAGGAGGGGATTCCATCGCTTTGTTAATGGCTGTGTCTCCAGGGCAATGCCTCCCTGGCTATTGGAGGAACACCATCCCTCTCTGTTGAAGGATGAATCCAGTGTCTTCAACTTTTCCTCCTTTGAAGAAGCCATTATCTTATCCATGATCCTGGTTGCTCCCTGCTAGCACCTCATATAGCCATGAGTTTATCAATGTTCCAGATAAATGTGACCCTCAGATTCACACTTCATCTTGAAGCCAATACAGGGAGAAACAAGCCCTAGAAGAGTTTCTAAAATGCCGTGTGACCTGTGCTTCAGGTCCAGCTATCTTTCTTTCTGCTCTTCTTATTCTGAAGCTGCTACTGCCTGGGTTAGAATCCCAAAGATTTCCAGTAGGTTAGCGGCTCTGCCAAGTACCTATTAGAACTTTCATTTCTTTATAGGAGAATTAACAATAACTTATGCTGTCTAAGATACACATTAAGAAGGCTATTAATAAAATATTGATGCATTTGTTTATCAGGCCAAATATCTGAAAATAGTCTGGATCCTTTCCAGCTGATGACTTAATCTTGCACCCTGCACCATGAAAGTCATTGCCGATTTGCGCTTTTCAGTACGTTTTGTGGGTTGTTTCTTCATGGATATGAACAATGACTTTATTATTCAGTGGCTGTCCCAGACAGTGTCCCAGAGAAACCTGTCCATCTTGACAGCACTGAGGACTTTATCCAACATTTTTCAAGGCTATCCCCACATCTTCCATTTGAAGCTCTCAATTTTAGTACCTTCCCTACATAATACTCTTAAGCTTGTGTGTATCCATTGAATTTTATTCTTCTCAATGTTTCCAATTATGTTTCTAATTATTCAGTTTTTCCTATTTATCTTCATCATCAACAGCAAATCTTTTTTCAGTGTAATAGCCAGTTGCTCTTTCTTCATTAACATTTATCCTGTGGCTTTTTAGCATCTTACATATGATTCAATAATTTTCACATACACAAAAACTTTTAATCCTTCAAAAAAATAAATAAAGCCAAAAATGCATAACACTATGTGATTAAATGGCAACATGCACAGAAACACACACCGTTCTTGTATATAGTCACTGAATCTTCATCCATATACTTATAAATAAACATCATCGGTGAACCTCCAAAAGAGTGTATACATACACACCTATGATAAAGTGACTTGTAAATTAGACACAGTAAGAGATTAGCAATAATAAGTAATAATAGAATAGAACAATTACAAGAATACATTATCATAAAATCTATACAAAGACAAGTGTGTTCAAAGTGAGGGGGAGTACTTTGAGGGGGGTTAATGCCAATGTGTCTTTTCTTGCAATAAATTTAATTTAAACATTAACCATAAAAAAATCTATGTGTGTGTGGTCTCTCTCTGGAATGAGTCGAGACAAATATTAACATTTTTAGACAGCATTTGGCCCCCAGTAAGTAAAATCAGAAAATAAAACTACAGATGTGGTCTGACAGATAAGGAGAGATTATGGTATTTGTAATTTTTATGAATTTACAATAGCTCTTAGAAGAAAAAACACAAAAAGATAACATTGCTTGTTTACAGTTGCTGCTTTATTTTCTTCACAGCATCATCCCTGTGGGATAAGCTTCTTAAGTGTGCGAGTGTGTGTGTGTGTGTGTGTGTGTGTGTGTGTGTGTGTGTTTATTTTCTGTTTCCTCCACTGGAATATAGGCACCTTAGACCAGGGGCAAAACCTAATCTGACAAATTAACATCTATATTCCCTGTACCTAGACTAGTGTCCAGTATATAACAGATGCTCAGTAAATTGTTATTGAGTATTATTTGAAAGGAATAATCATTTTCTCTGACTCTGATGTAGCCCTTTAGGAGATGATAGATTTGTGACTATGAAACTTCAAAAGATATTTAGGGGCTGGGAATTTAGCTCAGTGGTTCTGGTGCCTGCCTCACAAGCACAAGTTCCCGAGTTCAATCCCCAGTACCAAAAGATATTTAGGCTTCAAGGCAAGAAGGGGGGAGAATCAAATAAAAAAATCAGAAAAAAACTGCTAATGGAATAACAAGGAATGTAAAATGTCAGCCTTCACTTATTGGTAATTGTTACAGCATATTCTGTCTCTGACTGAATGTTCCACAAACAAGTAATTAAGGTAATCTTCATCATAGGAGGTAGTTGGAAGAAGCCAAAGCTACAACATGTTTCAAACAGCTGGGGAACAGCAGAAATACTGGAGGAAAAAAAAACCCACATGCAAGATCCTGTGAGCTGGCTTTTTCGTAGAATTTAAAAATAAATGTCAAGAGACAGAATACAATCATTTACAAGGTACCAAATTAGATTATTGGGTTGCCACATTTGTTCAGAGGACAGTACAGAGATCTCTAAGTGCTACCTTGGCAATGAAAGGGAGCAACTGCCTGTGAGCATTTGCTAGCTCTCCAAGGCAACCAATACTCAAATTCACAGGTCATCCTAGGAGGGGAAAAGAACTTTCAAAGGGTCCTTAAATTTAAAGAATATTCCCACTAAATCTTTCCCAATAAGGTATAAAACCTTTCCAGTTCTCCAAGCTTCTGAGCACAGGGTTTATGCACACAAAACCAGGGCTGCTCGGGCTTTTGCAGACAGACCTTCCTCCTGGCCTGCAGCCCATGCCTAACCTTGGTCTTGGCTTAACCTCTCCCTCCTTTCCTGGGGTCAGATGACATCTCAGTGGGCAGGTCTGATGGCTTCACAGAGTCCTTCCGGTGCTCTGCTCAACGACTCACTGGTTTCTGAAAGTAACACCTGCTCACCTCCAGAAAGTACAGATTCTCTCCGTACCAACATGGCTCATGATTCCCAGCAGGCCTCCCCCACCTTCTTCGCAAGCTTCATCAGCCCAAGCGTAAAAGCTGTGGCCAGACCATCTTAGGTTCTTGGCCCTTCCCTCCACCAGCCACCAGCCACGGCTCTTAACCCATTCAGCCCAGCACATGCAGGACGGAAGTGCCAGAGAGGAAAGCAGCCCCCAGACGAGGACAGGTGCTGGAGCTCACACCCTTGACCACCTGGTGAAATAACTGGCAGGGGCACCTTCCTGGCACCACAATTTCCCAGCGGGACTGAACTCAGCAGGTCACAGAGGACCTGGCTCAGCCACTTGCCCTTCTCCACTCTGTTCTTGTGTTCTTGGTCCCTTCCCTTATTTCCTGGGATTGACACAAATAATCTCCTACCACTGAGCCAGTGTCTCAGTGTCTGCCTTTAAGAGAATCTATACTAAGACAACACATTAGAATATAAATGCAGTATCAAAGAGGATATTTTCCAAAAAATAAAAATACATCTCTTTTAAATGCCTCGTTATTAGGGACATTTGCCATTTCTTCTGGTTGCATTTTCTAATGTTCTATTTCTGTAGGAATGATCTTGGCAAAAGAGTAGCATCCTTGTGAAATTTAGTACTGTTTTATTGAGGAAGTCCCCCCTTATAATGAGACTTCACATGGTACTGAATACTATAGTTTGTCTGGAAAGAAATATTGACCTGATTTAAAGAAAACAGGAGCAGGAGCTCAAGCAGAACAAGACTGGGAGCTCAGGACCTGCATTTAAGTGCAGCCCTCCTGTCAACATCTTCAGGGCAAGCCCAGTGTAGATAAGTAATATTTGTGGTCCTTGATGTTATAGATTTTTATAATCTAAGAAGAAGAAATGCAATATTCATTCCAAAATAGACTTAAAATAGCCACTTACTTCCTCAAAGCAATTCTTTCAGCTAAAATAATATTCAAGATTGTATTTTTAGTCTCTTTCCTACCACTATTTCACTATATTGATAGGAAGAGTTTGTAAAGCTATACCCTGGCTTGTAATCATTATATATTTATTTTAAAGCTCTATTCCAATGGTGACATCAATGACAAGAAAAGTCACATTATTACTAACATCTATTGCAGTATTTCAAAATTTTAGCAGTACTTTCTCTAACAAGAAGACTGCTGTTTCAGAATGCTGCATAAATGCAGGATCTGTTAATGGCATTCATTTATAGAGACCCCATCACCTGTCACAACAACCCAACCAAAATACAAAGTCACAGCCAAGCCAGCAGCTGGCCTCCCAGAGTGACTTCTTACCATGTTCATAGAAAAGGTTTTTCACGTACGAAAAAGAAAAGAAACTGGGTGGGAAGGCAGCATGTAGAAAGAGGAAAGAAATTTCTCGGCTATCATGACAGTCCTACTTGGTTCATTGCTAACTGAGCAACTGGCATTGATAATTTATAGCAAAAACAATTAAAATTCTTCTCATGGTCCCTCCTAAACTAGCACCATTGACCCGTACTTTATCGGTGCTGAATGAAACCTTGGGCTCGTTCTATAGCATTTTAGGTTACTCTTAGAAAGTAATCAAATAGTTCCTTCACTGCAGCATTCAAATGTCCTCGGCTCTCTAACCCCACAACTCCAAGGAGCAAAACTCTGAACTGTTGTCCAACTGAGGCTTCTGCTCACCCTAGTCAGTTCAGAAACACCCAGGCTTACAATTATGGTGCAAGGGGACAGAGACTCAGCTTCTCCCCACTCCGCAGCTCCCTCCAGTTCCTGGTCCCTTCAGGGACAAAGCAGATGAGCAGAGGCGGGCGGCTGCAGCAGTGGTCCGTCAGTGGGACTGTGCGTGAGAGATGCATGCAGCTATCTCTCCCCAGTGGGCTGCTTCTGTGGCCTCCTGCAAGATGCTTCTACCTGCAAGTTCCTCGGCTGGCAAAGAGCTTTTCTATAGCTGACCACTCCAGAGTCATTCCCCATCTAGCTCAGACTTCGCTGGATAAGATGGTGGTGGTAAGGGCACCCCATTTCCTTTGGCAGGTCCACACCCTGGGAAGCATGGACCTCTGCTCTTGCTCAGTGGTCTAGCAGCTAGCTAAAGACCCAGATCTGTTGCCCTCTCATTCGCTGGCACATGCTCTCCTCTCGGTAGATGTTTCCTGCAGGAGTCCAACAATAGTCCTTGAGTTCCCAAACTCCATGGGGCAAAGGACAACTCTCTTAAGTTGCCACTCTGAAGTTCCTCTCATTTGACTTGACAGAAGAAAGGCAAATCCAGCCCTCTCCCCAGGGAACAGGAGGAGGGAGCCAGAGCACTACATCACTCCCCCAGCCCGGTCCTCCACACTCTCCTGAGAGAGGTAGGCTGGTGCTGCCAGACTTCTGCAAGCTCTGCATGGCCTGCATTCTGTCTATTCTCTCTCTTTTTGGAATGTTTGGGCATTTGGTGCCTGATTTATTATTCACAGCTTCTATAGACTCAGCCAAAACTAGGCTGAAAAGGGTTCCTTTTAAATATTGTACAATAGCATGAAATTTAATAATGGTATAATGAGAGGGAGACAGCTATATGCACCAGAAATTCTTGAAAGAAGAATCCCGTATTTGTTTGGAATAACTCTCATGAGAGAGAGAGAGAGAGAGAGAGAGAGAGAGAGAGAGAGAGAAGATGAGGTCCCCAGAGACTGGTTGTGGTTAAAACTTCCCTGCATGACAGAGGGAAATTTTTAAATTGCATTAGGGATGGAGGAAGATGAATCAAAGCTAGCAGGATGGGGAGTAAACCCTCCCTGTTATCAACCCAAGTGCACACCGACATCTCCACAGTGAAAACATGCACAGTGTGTTTTTCCTGTGAGTAGACTCCATGTGGAAATGAGGAAAATCTGATTTTGTTTTGTGGAAGACCCAGGTAGAATACAGCAGGAAAATGATATGAAAAGAAAAGGTGAGTCAGTCCGTCCTTGGAGAGCAGAGCCCTTGGTAAGTGACTGGGACTAGAATGGTCTGTGGAATGAGAACAAACACCACCAGCATTTACAGAAGGCTCTGTGGTGAGGGGCCGACAGCCTGCCTACCTTTGAGGAGTGAAGAATTAAGATACCATACTTGTTCCTGCAAACCAAACAGATATAAATTCACAGTGGAGGGAGCCCTTTGTTGTATGGTGGAACAACAAACCACATTCAAATCCTTCTCAAGCCCTGGTTCTGCCATTGTAAGTTGATCTTGGCAAATATCTTGACATCTCTGAACATCGTTTATCAACCACATAATAATGCTAATAAATACCTTGCAAAATAATGCTGAGAAAGCAGATAACCCTTGTGAACGTGCCTGGAGTGTGGGAGGCACTTAATAAATGCTAATTGCTTTTCTTCTTTCTTTGCTGTCCTGACTCACTCCTTTCCTTTTTTCCAACCACTAGTAAAGGGCATTAAGTGGTTGAACTGAAAATAAGTTCAATAAGACTCTATCATATGATATAGCTTCCCAATCCAGGTGTGGCAGCGCATCCCCAGAATCTCAGCACTCAAGAGGCTGAGGCAGGAGAATCATCTCTAGTTTGAGAGCAGCCTGGGCTGCACAGTGAGTTCAAGGCCAGGCTGAACTATTTAGCAAAACCTTGTCTCAAAAAATAAACAAAAATATATGATATGGTTCCCAAACATGATAATGCAAACTTAGATTGCCTTTATGGAAGCAGAGTGCCTGCAGCAATGGGCATGATGACCCTACTGGCTCATTTAAAACTTTTTTAGCTCTGCAACAGCACAAGGTCCTGCATTGGATTCCCTGTACTAGAAAAAAGAAATAGAAGACAGCAAAAGAGGAAGACTGAGGGCTTCAGGCATTTTGTTTGAGGCATTATTTTTAAAGTAGGAATGTTTTTTATGAAGAAGAGAAAATTCAAGGGGTGGGAAGGCTAATAAATCTCTGGGGGACAAATACGTGGCAGAGGAATTTGACTTTCCCAGCAATGCCTTGTCTTATGGTGTCCACAAAGAACAGTAGATTCAGGTTCAGAGAATTCCAGCTGGACTCTTCCCTGGCCACTTGTGGGCTCTTACACAAATCATTGTACTTTTCTGAGCCCAATTTATCACGTTTGCAAAAAGAAGATATAAACAGTATCAGTGTTTTCTAAGTTTCTGAATTATCTGTGGCAAGAAACAAAATGTGCAGTGCAATTTAGAATCAAAAAAATTTTAAGTACATATGACAAAACATTACAAAACAAAATGTTTCCTTGGAAAGGTTATGCATATGACATTCTATTTCATTTCCATAAAGTGCTGGTTACACTCTACTAAATTGATTTGTATAACCCACTGATGGTTTGTTCAGTTTGGAAAACATCAGAAGATGACATCTAGAAAGACCTTTGCAGTTCGGACAACCACTGGTAATTCTGTGAACTGATGGTCAGAAGTTTCTGGGAAACCAATTTCAGTTCATCATAGAGGAAGTCTTTCAAATAGGGACAGCCAAAGAGGAATGGATTTAGCAGCAGGTGCTCTGCCCCCCTTGCTGCAGGTATACAAGTAGAAATTCAGTGGCCATTCAACTGCATGTGGCTGTAGGGATTTTAAAATGAGGTGGCTGGTCTGTACAATCTTTGAGACCTTTTCCAGTTTGCGGTGTAAGTGATTCAACAATTAATCATGAAGCTTGGTGTGGTAGAGCCCGCCTGTAGTCTCAATACTTGGGAGGCTAAGGCAGGAGGATCACTGCAAGTTCAAGGCCTGTCTGAGCTATATAGTGATAACTTGTCTCAAAACAAACAAACAAACAAAGATCATGAGAATTCACTGCCAGTGAAAACTAAAAGATAATGTAGGCAAGTATTTGAAAATGACCATATTTTCACCTTTAGCTTTTTTTTTTTTTTGTCTGAGTATTCTGGAACAACTACGAAGGATTAGCAAAGGGTAATTGGGGAATCTGAGAAATAGAAATTGTTTACTTCTCATCTGAAAAAGAGATTCCAGCTTTAGTCCATAAGTGCTTTTAGAAAACTGTTTGATCAATTCTGATTTTTTTCTACACCTTTAAGAAAAACCTTGTTTGGAATTACTAAAGGAACTTAATTGTTCAGAAATTAGAATAACTCCAGATGAAATCTCTCTAATTAAAAAAAAGAATCTTAAGTTTTATGAAAGTATTAACTTCTGACACAAATGCGTGTCTGCTTCTGGCCCTTGAGAGGGCTGTGGCATGCCTATGAACTGAGAGGAAACACTTTTCTGTTGTGGAATTAGAGGCTATGATGTAACATGAAATGCAGAGACCTGTATGTATTTTCTCCTCACCTCTTGGTGACAGTGAAATTGAATGCCAGGTAACTGATTCAGATGTAGAAAACTTAATTTCTGGCTACAAGTACTGGATTAGTTTATTCCCTCAAAGAGGGCAGACATGGGGGGAAGATGAAATGTTTCTTGTTGGGTATGTGCTGCTTTCACAGACATGATCATTTCTGTCTCAGCCACATGTCTGACCCGAGTCATTTATGTCTTCCATCCCCACCCCACAGCACAAGGAGGAGGCAGGCAGCCACCACACACACCGTCAGTGCTCTCAGATGTGATCACACCTTCAGCAAGGTAAATTCTGTCCCGCTGAACCCCATGCTTCCTGGTTATGATTCTGCAACTATGCCCAAACAGAGCTATTAATTAATCTCTTCTAACTGGGCCAGAAAGTTAAATTTGCATCAGCTCCATTAAAACTATTTGGCTCCACAATGCTCTTAATTTCCAAATTTTTCTACTTAAAACATTTTGGAGTGATGGAAAACAAATTTATAGCAAGCTCATAGGCTTTGATATTTCCATTACTCCTACATGCTAGAGTGCTTTGTAATTCTGTCTAAAATTAATCCAGAAGGAAAAGTAACCTCTATTGACATTTTATCATTTCCTTCCCTAACACTGCATATATGTAGGGAGGACTGGCCCTGGGACTTCATGGGGCTTTCAGGACAGAAAAGCCTTTGAATTTGCTCAAGAGGCAGCAGGCAGAGCCCCAAGGCAGCTTTGTAGAAATGAGTAAGACTTCAGGAGGGTCTGGTCAAAAGGGTACTCCAGAGACAGAACTTCTTGTTGCTTTGTAGGGGAGAGGTGGGTACTGACATTCCAATACAGGTCCTGTCCATGCCAAGCAAGTGCTCTGTCTCCCACTGAGCTGCACTCACATCATGACAAAGAACAGAGGTTGAGGTTGAGCTCCCTCCTCGGACAGGCTATGGCTTCCTCTTCGGCCCATGGAATGGCCATGAGGCTTCCACAGACCTGGGGGCACTGGAAGAGTGGAGCTGGGCCCTGACATGGCTCAGAAATCGGAAAAAATAACCTCAGTCTAGGCAGATGCTCCAGCCATCTCCAGCTATCTATATCCTTTGTTCATCCCTCAGTTATCTCTCTGTATCAGTTTCTACCACAGACTTGGTAGCTAAAAGCCACAGGAAGCTTTTCTTTCACAATCACAGAGGCCAGAAGTCTGAAGTCTGTACTACATGGTGAAATCCAAGTACTGGGTAGGTCTGCCCCTCCAGGAAGAATGTACCATTAGCCATCCCACCTCTAGGACCTGCCTGCACTCCCTGGCTTGTGGCCATAACATCTCACCTCCGCCTCCACAGACGCACAGGCTTCTTAGCCGTTTGCTTAGAAAGGGAAGTGTGTCTGCAGCAAGGGCTGCTCCACAGTCCAGGCTGACCTCTCACTCCTCTTCACAAAACCCTTGGGTTACTCACATCTAAGAGGTAACACTGACAGCCTACCTCTCCATGCTTCCCAGGTCACTGCCCTGGGAACCAGTGCTGAGGGTCACTACACAGGCTGCAGAGCTTCTGGTTGTGTGTGACCTCTCCTTTTACTAAAAAAGGAAAAGAAAAAAGGCAAATATATTAACATAAAGAAGAGCCTAAAGAGTCTTGTGAAAAATAATAGCAGCCAGTGAATGTTTGCTTTCTTCACCACCTGACTGCCATGGGTAACTTTGTTTGCAGAGTGACTACCTTGAGGACCACTAAGGGCCCTGACTCAGCAGTCATGCAGATGAGAATCTGACCCTGATTTGCAAGGTGACCCAGGGACGCACTGCCAGGAGCTGGGGATATGAGAAAGGGAAGGAAAGGGGCCAGAAAAGTGATATCTATCACTTACTGCCTGGGTGGCCAGGCTGAGAGACCTTAGGAAGCTCCCCTGGAGAGCACAGAGTAGGCCTAGGGTGAAAAGGAGGAACATGCACCTACCAACCTAACAAGCCTGGGGAGGTACATCAACTCTTCAGCTTCTCTGCTTGGTGTGCTCACCAGCTGAGTGTAATTCAGCAGCCAGAATAAAGCTCTTCAGTGACATTTTTGGCCATAATCAGGCTTAGATGTTTAGAAGTGAATTCCTCAGCAAGTCTCCAGCATCTGTTATGGCACCAAACATCCCACATCCTTGTGACAAGCAAATTCACATTCAAAGTTATCAACTTATATTTTATGTTATCTTATTTATTCTTCCCAGGATAGACATGGCAAGACTTTATAGGTGACGATATGGAAGCTCTAAAGTCACATATCTTGTCCAGGATCCCAAAATGTAAATAATATCAAATTCTGATTGTGACTCTTTGGGACAGGAATGCCATCCCCTTTGTTCATTTGACCAACTTCTGCCCATCTGTCTGAAATGTAGCTGAAAAGTTGCTTTTTCTTTAAAAATCAAACACACAAATAAAGCTTATTAATATATGTAAACCAAAAAAGAAGGCAAGGAAATAAGTTGTTGGTGGGGAAACAGGAGGACTATTCTTCCATATCTAGAGATACAAAAGCACTACAATTGTGTAAAGGTGGGCGGGGAAACATACACACGGGTGGGAAGCAGCCGGAAGGTGAGGACCCCTCGCCACTGGCCAAGCCGACGGCGGCGATCTGCTTAGCCACGCAGGTGCCTGCAGGACACCCCACCCCCACCACCCCCCACCCTACCTCTGGCCTCCTGGCTGTACCTCTAACCTGGTTCCACATTACAAAGACACAGGGGACACCAGACCACCGCACTTGGTAAGTTGGAGGGATCATCACCTCCCATCGGAACCGGGACTATCTTCAGGGAAAAGGCAGAGTTCAACCCTACAGGAGGACCGGCAGCTCAACTTGGAACTTGCCGCCAGAAATCTGCCTGAATCTCACAGGTCTGCGACTGGCTTGCTGAGATTCATTGACTTATATCTGCACACTGCTGCCCACATTGTCTATTGTGACAGCAGAGACATAGCCTGAAGGAGGCCCGTCATTTTCATTTTTATTTTTTATTTCCAAAATTATTATTATTGGGTTTTGGGGCTCTTATATTTAATTTTTTCCTACTTTTTCAAAGTTTTATTTTTCTCTTCTTTTTTTTAGTTTCTCTTTCATTTCCCTCTCCCTCTTTCTCCCCCCCCCCTCTCTTTCTCTCTTGCTGTCCCACATTGTTCTTCACCTCCATTTTTGTTCCTATTCTAGCCCTAACTCTTATTTCTTCTTCTTTTCTTTTTCTTTTTTACCAGGGATCAAACTCAGATCCTTGTGCTTGTGCAGCAGGCAGCAAAACCACTGAGCTAAATCCCCGGCCCCAGGATTTCTTCTTTATTTTTCTTTTCTTCTCTTTTTCCTTCTCTCACCTGTGTCCTCTGGCCTCACTGTTAACCTTCCCCTTCCTTATACCTATCTATCCCTCCTTTGCCAACTCCTTCTAACTTCCCATCCCAAAGGGAAAAGTTGCTATATTGAAGAATTTATTCACTATAAACATATGTTGGGTTGGTCCTCATTTTTTATTTAATTCACACAGTTAAAGGTGATAGATTAATAGCTTTCACAAATTGTCATTTCCTGAGATGTACTTGATGCTATGGTGTTGCTGATTATATCACTTGGGCTAAGGTGTTGTGATTGATCTAATCAGTTGTCCTTCTTGGTATAATGAAAATTAGATAGCCTCAGAGTCATTAGAGATTCAAAACTTAAAGACCAGCTATATCTGGAAGACACCTCTGAGAAGCAATCATTCCATAAGGGTTCTAATTACAAGCAACAAAGATACTTGCAATAAGCAATTTC